>VYYJ01001330.1:0-32395 GCA_021029165.1 Cyphoderus albinus | reverse complement strand
ACAGTCTTGGAAGTTCATTCAGATGAACGTAAGCTTTTACATTTTTTTCAGTGTAATCCGATGGATTTGTTTTTCAAACTAAATCACACGATTATGCACAATTGTAGTTGGAATGCTGTGGAGTGGGCAACTACACGGATTGGGCACATGCTGAGGAACGTCCTACCGTCGGATTCATTCCCACATCTTGTTGCAAGGGTGGAGCGCATGATAATTGCACCAATCCGATTACTCTGGACAACTATATGGACGACATGAAATTGGTGGAAAAAACAATCTACGTTGATGTAAGCAAATACTAATAACACTTTTGAAACCGTAGCCTGGGTATAGTTAAGGTTCATCGCCGTGTTTAATTGTATCTTTAGGGATGCCTACCTAAAGCTATTGATGTTGTCTCCATCACTCATATTGGAACCACCGGGATCATTGTTGCTGTCATTCAGCTCCTTGGAATTATTTGTGCGTGCATGATGGCTCGTAGCATTCGCTACAGTTATGAGACAGTTTAAAAGCAGAAAATAACAACGCTTACTTGACGCACAGTAAAGAAAGAAAAGTAAGGTCTCAAAGTTGTTCTCGCAAGTCTAAAACTACAATGGATTTTCGTAACATTTTAATATGATGTACCAATTTAAAGATTTCGAGCGTAATATCATTTTTAATTATAAATTCATTAGGTTTAGTTTTTTGTGTAAATGAATTCGGTCGACTGAGTAAACTAGTAAACTAATATTTTGTGCGCTAGTATGGCACACGATTTTACTTACAACCTGAATAAAGACGTTTCTCTCCGCGTTAATCTGCTTGGTAAAAGCCAGTTTATAGTTCCTCACGAGTATCAAGTCATCGTTATGATAAGGTTCATCAATATGTAATATTTTTTGTTAATGTATTTAAAATGAATTTATCTGATATTTTAATTTTCACTCAGTTGCAGCTATATATCCTGTAGTTTAATGGAAAAATTAAATTTAAGTGATTACCGTTGTTTTGTGGTGAAGACTTGAAAATAATAATTTGGCACAAAGGACACACAATAATTTTGCACATTGTATCCTTCTTCAATCTAGCGATAAGAAAAGCACGATCTAAATAAATTTTTTGTCAAACGCTGTTTCGTGCAAAGGTTTAACTGTACGCACATTATGAACTGTATTTTCTTCTAATTTAATGCTAAAGCATTCAAATAAATAAATATTGTATTTAAGTAGCTTAGAAAATAATCCGTTGTAACACCAAATGAAATTTCATTAAAACTTGAACAAAATTTATTCATTTCTTATTGAGAACCGGTTCAGAATGGCTTCCCTTTCATTAAATAATGCTACAGTTAATGAGTAAAAAGCATTTTAGTTATGGCACGATTTACAAAGGGCCTAGTTCAAATAAGAAAAAACTTCAAGTATAGACGCAGCATTAGCTTAACAAAGAATTAATACAAAATTTACAACATTACAACATAAATTAGGTAGTCCAACAATTTTCCATTAGAAAAATGCCATTTTCAGATATTATTATAATTGTCTAAAATTAATTAACAAAGGAGGGACTTTTAGCGACTCATAGGATCCACATGATATGAAACTTTTCATTGATGGATGATAGATCCTATAATTGTACAGATTATATCAAAGTTACGTATAAAATAGCGTGTGCTTGCACGATAGAATTGCACTATCAAACTCAGTCGCATCCAAATTGTCTCACAGGCTTAAATTTTCACATTTTTACATGACGTATCAATATCATCGTTTACAGTCAATATTTTAAGAGCCTCAAAATCTTCGAGAGGAAAACGAAATGGAGAAGCCTGTTAAATCTGTCGTTTCTCAAGTGGTACATGATGAAGAACCCATGGATGTTTAACGATATCATCTAAAGGAAGTCTTCCTCGGGGATCCTTCTTTAAAATCTAAAATCAAGATAATTATTTAGTATTTGTGTCAGTACTAATATTTTCTTAATATCTTAAGCAGTCATTCATTACCTTTGTTATCAAATCTCTGGCTCCTTCGCTGACGTGGTCAGGAAATGAATATTCACAACGCATTATTTTATCATATGTGGAATTATACGAAAGTGTTTCGAATGGAGGCTTTCCCACGAGAAATTCATACAGTAGAATGCCTACACTCCAAATATCTGCTGTTTTGTCATGCGCCCGTCCTTCGACCATTTCTGGAGGCAGGTAATCCAAAGTCCCACAAACCGTCTCACGTCTGATAGTATCACATTTAAAAATATTATCTTGCCACTTTCCCATAAACATAACTCTTTCTAACACGAAATTATACTAAAATAATTTACTTTGAGGAAGGAGCATGGACGGACCAACCAAAGTCGCCGATTTTAATTTCGCCGTCACTTCCTATTAGTATATTTTCAGGTTTAATATCACGATGCAGGACATTCTTTGAATGGCAATAACTCAATGCACTGGCCAATTGATGAATATAATTTGCAGACCTAGACAAAAATAAAACGATAATTGAAACCTTGCACTATCGTGCTTTTAAAAATTAAATCTAAATTGCACTTACGCTTCTTCGTTAAAATGTTTAAAGGGTTGAGAGGTCAGCATTTTATATAACTCGCCTCCAGGTGCGTATTCTAGAATTAGGTAAACTCGGCTTTCGTCATGAAAATATCCAAACATTCGGAGTATGTTCCGATGTCGTAAATGTGTCTGAATTTCTATTTCACGTCGAAGCTGATGTTCCACATTGGCCCGCTGGAGTTCCTTTTTGAATAGGACTTTTAACGCAATTATATACCTAGACTTCTTTTCTCTTGCTAAATAAACATTTCCAAATTTCCCTTTTCCTAATGGACGTCCTATTTCGAAGTCATTAAGGGTCCACCGCCTGGAATATAGCAGAAAATGTTTGTTTTATCATAAAACTTGTATGCAATAATATTTAATATAGTTTAAGTAATTTCAATTATTTTTTATGTTATTGATCATTTTCCTACCTCCCTTCTCCTCTTCCGTCATCTGACAATCTCAAGCTTCGCCTCTGTTGATGATGCGTATGCGTATTGTGACTTAAGGTCGGAGGGGGAGGTGGTCCCATCAGGCCAACTGTTTCAGTTGATTCAGTCTTGGATGATTTTGCTTGACTTCCTGATCCAGCTGCCTTTGCATTGTGGTGACTCTGGTGACCTCTGTTTTGTTTGTCACTGGGTGGCAGAGGGACAGCAAACACTCCACTTGATGCGTTTGGAGGATTTTTAAGAATCCCTTGGACCTGAGTATAAACAGAAGACTCAATGTTCGTCCGGTGAACTTCTAAGGGCCTGCGACTCTCCATTGTCTACAATAAAAAACATTCAGCACTTATTTACCATACACCATGAAAAACCAATTAAAAAAATTATAATTATATGTATAATCCTTACTTTAATTTGATATGAGAGCTACTGCTTTACAAGACAACGCAGCTAATGCTATATTTGATTCAATCTGAGCACGACGTAATTAATAAATCAACTTTACACAGGTCATAGGGTTTACATGGACAAGCTTTCTTAAAAACATCAATCACCAATTAACAGTCAATGATTAACTTTAAGATTAACTTTAAGAATTAACTATTGCTGCAGATTCATGCATAAAATAATACAGAAGTCGTGGCGTCGTAGTGAGATAGTGAGAACTCAACAAAACATTCTTGCAGGATAACGGTCACGTCCGGGAAAAAACGGGGTGGACATACGGACACAGGGGACAGTTAAAATGGGCGCGGATTTCTATAAAAATAAATCAACAATAACAAAGCTTGAAATAACTTTGGAGATAACCTTAATTAAAGATTAATAACAATACAAAATCGCACTCGCTCGCACTCACCAAATCGGACGATGGACAGCAGTAGACAGACAAGCAGAGAAAAGTTAAAGATTACCAACTGACGAGACGCGATACAGTGTGGTATCCCGTTCCACTCCAAGTGATTATTAAAAGTGTTCCAAGCAAAAGGACATCGACTTTTATGTAAATAGGGCTGATCAACCTAATCAACAATCAACAGATTGATATTCCAGCAGCGGGGACTTCCTCTGTCCTGAGAAGTGAGAAGCAACAGCAGCAACGAGCAATTCCGTGTAAGGAAAACATAGACTCAGGCATCGCACTGCCACAATGTACTTTACTTGATAGGATGAGATGAACCAAGTTCTTGCTTTCGTTTATTTCGCCGTTACATATTTTTTCCTTTCTACCGTGCGTGTGACACTCTTTTTTATGGTGCATGGTGTTTGCAGGGCAGGGGTGCATGTTCAACATGTTCATGTTGGTTGGTTCTTGGGAAGACGAAAATGAATGTTAGTTTAATGTTAATGAACTTACAGTAATAATGTGAAATGTTGGATGGATGCAAAAAACAGTACAAAAATGCATGTTGAATGTTGATGTTGACCCAAATGCAATAGCAATGATTACTTTTATTAGTAATACTTCAATTTGGGATACCACCGCACCGATATTGGATAAAGGTCGATGATTACGGTGAACCGCGGTGACGACACGTTAACGATACGAGTACGGGCTCTACTTGGAGAGGAGAGAGCAGGTGAAGCTTGAACTGGAGGTTATACGTTAAAACCTTCAACCTTGCCTACCTAGACTTCGTGTGTTGTCAGTGTTGTCTAGTACCTGCCTAATAAATCTGTAGACTTCAAGAATTGAAATGGTAACTTGATTTGATTTGAGGATCATTTTGATCCGTCATTTTACGAACGGAATGCGCAAAGAATTCTGTATTTCATATTCAAATGAAGGCAGTAATCAACAAGAAATGACAATGGGACAAATGATGGATCATGCGACATGCGATGCGAGTGATGCGACACACAGTAGTGTCCAGCTTTGAGCTTTGCTTTAGGTTTTATGGATTTGACAAACCATAAAAAAAAGGAAAGGAAGAAAGCATAATGCATGCACTTCTGCTCTAAATTGACTATACACCAAAATTAGAAACCATCGAATATTTTCAATTTTATTTATTTATCAATGTATGTATGTATTAATTAACCGCGTTCATATTAAATAAACATTTTCTTTGAATCGTATCCTATTAAACTTATCCAACGATTTGTAATAAATTGTAAGGATGACATATCAATCATATACATTATTAGTATTTATTACCTATCTAGCACTAATTAGAGACACACACACAAGCCTAAAGCAAAGATTTATTCCACAGAACAGTTCAATCAATAAAAAATTAATTAGGTCTCCAAACTATAATATGCCATACTTTTATTTTAATGCAAAAATGGAGATTTAAACGATTTCTATGTATACAGTTGAATGGTTTTGTCGGCGCCAGAAGAGAAAACCCACGGCTGCATGTTGTGAAACATGATACTTAAAATTCCAAAATCACTAAACTTGCTATGTCCACGCAGTTTTTTAACAGGGACAATTAGAGGATTTTGCAGTAAATCACTGAAACATTAACAGAAATATCCATTGTAATTTTATAATTCTTTACATGTTTTAGAATATCAAATTAAAATCAATTCTTACTTGTAAACCATTCCATGACTAACGATAATGTTGCAGTCATCCGAGCCACTAGCGAACAGAGGGTAGCGTTTATGAAACGCAACACTTCGAATAGCATTTCCGTGAAATCGAAGTGTCTGGTAGGGTTTTGTTGATAAGTCCAAATCAAACCACATCACCTTCTTGTCGTAAGTACCAACTAAAACGTTATCACCACCTGTAAAACCACAATAAATTCAATAAAGTATGGGTAATAATAATCCAACGAAAAGATAGATTGATCTTAGTTTAGGTAGCAGAAATCCTAAGAAATTATTTTTACTGACCTGGATGAATAGCCAAACTTGATATCCATTTTGCTCCAGACATTAATTTTTTAATCATCTCTTGTTTCAACAAATCGTACACACGAACATGTCTCTGAGTCTGTCAAAATATAAATCAAAGGTTAATATTAGTACTGTGAAAATTTTTAAGAAAGTAATTCTTAAGTTCAATTTTATCCATAAAAGAATTTATCATTCAACTTACCGCAATAAAGAATATAGGACGAATAGGATGAAACAACACACACTGAATGAGACCCTTGGATCTATTTAATGGAAGCTGTGATCGTCTGGATGAAAGCTGATGAATTACTACTGATCTGTTTTGTCCATCGTGCATTACAGATGCAAAATAATCCCCTTTACCGTGCCAAGTGACCTAGAAGGATGAAGATTTTTGTCAATGTCATCATGCTCAATGCTCAATGATAATGTCTTTGATGTTTTGTAAATAAAAACTGCTTACTTGGTTAACATTCTTGAAATGTCTGATTAAAATTCGTATTCCTTTGTCCCATTTTTCTTCATCTACCGGTTCCCACTGCACCGCTCCTAAAATTCTTTCTGATGGATGATAATCACCTTGATCGGGAGATTCGGAAAGAAGCAAGTCCGTCTTTTCTATAATCAGTTTATCTCCGACCTTAGGGTTAATTAACATCACATCCGAGTCCACAGCGACAGCAAGGAGACATAACGATTTATTAGGGCACCATTCCACCCAACGAACAACACCCTCAAACGTGAAAGTTTTCATGCATCGTCCTGTGGCAATCTCCCAAACTAAAAACAGTTAAACATTAATACAGGAAACATAATGATGAAAGCCCTTTGGATTTTCATTAAAAAGTCGCTATAACTAAATGATAAAATGATTATATTATCATGTTAGAATACCTTTAACGGTGCCATCCTCAGAGCCAGAAGCAAAAAATTGTCCTTGTGGTTCCAATGTGATTGATCTGACCATGTGCGTATGCCCCTTGTATATCATTGAGCAAACTGTCGGGAATGGTTGCAAATCCTTCGGATTTGGTAAATGCGGCACTAGATCTTCAGCTTTTATTGTCAGCTGCAATTAAAACAACGTTTGTTAGTTTCATCTATTGGATCAATTAGTTTTTAGATTATTATGCTTACTCTCATTTTCTTAGCTCGTGGACAAAGGTACAAGTCAAGACATCTCTGAAACCTTTCTTTTGTGTAATTGTCGTAGGCCGGGACTTCTCTCAATGATTTATACTTCTGTGGGATGAAATTATACCTTCTTTTCCAAGGTTCCTCGTCGTTAGACACCCAGTCTTTCATCTGAAATTTTTAGATGCAGTTTAACAATAGACACCGAGTGGCAGTCCAATAATACAATGAATGAACACCAACCTCTTTATCATCAAACAGGTACTCGGGTGGAGGGTTATAAGATTCTGCGTTGTGTGGCAGCCTCACTTTTGGAGCAGGAATATGATCATGAACTCGACGCATTTCCTCTGCCTTATCATCTGAATCCCACAACATATAAAAACTTGGCTCATCCGATGTTTTCGGCTTCGTCTTCATCCATCCCATTTTAATAGCATGTACCATTTTCGATATCTTCATTTTGTCAATTTTTGACGGTAAGAATGATGCTTTCGATGGCGGCATATTTCGCAAAGGTGTATCCATTACTTCTGATGAGAACCAATCAATCCAAGGCTGTGAAAATTTTTTAATCATAGATAATCACATCAGGTAATTTGGTTTAACATTTCAACAGATGACAGAAACTGCATTATTATAAATGGCAAACCTCAAAATTATTAAAATTTCCATCAGGAATTTTCCCAGATTGTAGTCGTTTTATGAATTCTACGTCTTTGTCACTGAGAACTACATTTTGACCTGTTTGCGCATCCTTTACTGTTCTCCTATGAATTGCATTTAAACAACAAAAGTAAGCGATCGTTTGCCACGTCATTCGGAAATACTGATCACTCTCTATATTCATGGAAGGAATATGGAGGGGGATAAGTTACTTACCAAAAGTTAGGGTCTTCCATTCTTCGTAAAAATTCGTCCAACTTGTCCTCCTTCTTTGGCTTTACCAATTTTCGTCCATCCAGATCATATCCTATGTGTGGATATTCGTCATACCAATTCAACGGAACGTTTCCGATTGTGTTTCTGATATCCTCTTCGTCGGAGGAATCTTCCTCGTACTCTTCTTTTGTAGGGTACGGATGCGGATGATCTACTTCGGATACAACGTTATGAAGCTCGGAAAACTCAAAAGCGTCATCTTTTTCAATTCCTTCGTCCTCTTCTTCCTCAGCTGACTCACCGGAAGAGCCGGCGTCGTCGTCAGATTCCAGGGGATTGTTAGACCCATCCTTATCATCAGCAGAACTGGAATCTTCCTCCTCTTCGCTCTCGTCTCCGTCTGACTCTGAACCTTCGTTGTCACTGTCCTCTGCCTCCACACTCTCATCTGAATCTTCTTCCATAGATCCTAAAGCTTCTTCGTCGACCTTCTCATCTTCTTCCAGGTTCTTTTTCTTTTCCTGATGAGAAACATGAAAACGAAAACCAACAATATAGTTAAACTAATCTCAAAACAACAATTTAATCGTCATTTTTAAATTAAGAGAAAACTCGGGTCTCTTCACTCTTACATTTAGAATTTCAGATGTTTTCTGTGTCGATTTAATTTTCCTATCCAATCTTCCTTTCCTTCCATTTTCGCTGGACAAAATGTCGCTTTTCTCTGGAGCAGTACTGTTTAACTTTCGTTTAACCATGATTGATTATATTAATGCTGAAAAAAATGCAAAATGCTGCACCAGCCAACGTCCTTCTCGAATGTCTCTAAAGTTTTAAAAGCACTTCTTTCCTCTTTCTCCAATCAAAAATGTTAATACGTAAAGTTTCACCAATTACTAATTACAAAACTCTTCATGCACTTACTACACGTTTCACCGAAAGTTTTGGTCCGAAACTCTAAACAACTAAAACATTCCAATTCCATACAAGACACAAGAGAGCAGAAGAATGCACAGACTTCACGTGCATCTGCATGAGCACTGAAATTGAAATGCTGTCGAACGCGCGGTTTTTACTTGAAGGGAATGGGGACTCCGTGACAATTCTCTTCAAGTATTTACAAATGCAGCCAGTTGAACAGCAGAGAAGCCAAGCAAAGCTGGCTGATAAAGCCGGAAAAGTTAAAAGTCAACAGAGCAGAAGAAATAGAAAACAAACAAACTAAACAATTGCAATTAAAAGTCGTTTAAAAACCTTTGAAGTGAAAGTAAAATACTAGTTAAAAAAACATCAGATAAACAAGGTAATCAGTTCATTATATTAGCTAAAAAGAACACTTACGTAGTGTAAAGTGAAAGTTATTTAAAAAAACAAAAACAATCTTTGGTTTTTTCCGGAGATTTAAAGTTCAAAGATCAGTTTAATTCAGCTATAGTATTTCAGTACTAAGTGATTTTTATTCTCAATTTTAGGTTTTTAACAATTAGGAAAGAGAAAAATAAGCTGTATAAGCATTTGCAACTTTTGCAACTGTCAAAATGCCAAAGTACTATTGTGACTACTGCGACACATATTTGACACATGATTCGGTAAGTGACAGGTGTAACTAATAAGTAAATATTGATTTATTTCATCAGTGATTGTTAACCATTTTTTAAATTATTTGTTCCTATATTTTCCGTTTAGCCATCTGTTCGAAAAACACATTGTGCTGGAAGAAAACACAAGGACAACGTGAAGTTTTATTATCAGAAATGGATGGAGGATCAAGCGCAGAGTCTTATTGATGCAACAAGTAAATAATTACACAAATAAAGATAACAATAATTGATAATAGGTTGCTCGCTGTGATAAACTAATATTTATGATGGATGGGTTTTTGGTTTGATTTTTAACAGCGGCTGCATTCAAAGCCGGGAAAATTCCAGCAAATCCGTTTGGGGCCAATGCACCAGGAAAAGGTGTGAACATACCACCTCCATCTATGTTGCAACGTAAGTTCGATTTCAGAACCAACAAACACCAAGTTTTTTTTGGTTGTGTGACTTATCACCAAAATTTAAAATGATAGTTTTCCCAATGCATACACATTAAAATTACCTAATATTAATTTAGCTCGTCCTGGAATGCCTGTTCCACCCCCGGGGGGCCCACCTCCAGGTGCTCCTCCACCTCTACTTGCACCGCCAGGCAGACCACCAATGCCTATGCCGCCGGGTATGCCTCCACCAGGCGTTCCTCCTGGTGTTTTAGCAGGTATGTGTCATATTGATGAAGAAGTTGCTTTTCATGCATATAACATTTGCTTCACTGCAGTAGTTAACAAATTACACCAACGTAATATTTCAATTAAATCCTAGGTATGCGTCCACCTCCCGGAATGCCACCAGGTATGCCAGGAATGCCGATTCCTCCTCCATTAATACCTCCACCAGGTATGCCTGCTGGTTTAATGCCGAGGCCCTTAATTCCGCCTCCTACTCAGGCACCTCCGGCAACTACTCAGTAAATGCTTTTTCAAAGTATGCAAGGAATTTTTTACTGATCTTGATATAATGTTTCATTTATTATTATGTGTTGATAATGTTGATAGATATTTGTAGTTTTTATCAAATATTAATTTATAGACGAGTAAAGTAAAAGTAAATAAGTATATATACCCAATAAAGTTGTACAAAACATGAATCAATCTTACGTAATCAAATCCAATTTTTTAAAGTTCTCACCTACAATCAATCACGTACATTCATACATACAATCTTCAAGCATCCTAATTCGGCATTATTCTTCTTTAATTTTTACTATGATGCATTCGGATCTAAAAAAAATTATTATCAATTATTATGCATATCAATTTTCTCTCATAATTGTGCAAGAAAACAATTTTTTCATTGTGAAGGCTTCGTTCATAAATAAAACATCAACCCATCTGCGTCTGCCCTGCGCTGCGGCTTTACAGCTTTCACTTTTCTGTGAGAGTTCCAGTTCTATTTCTATACAAAAAATTTCTGGTACATAGTGCTCACGCTCACACAAGTCACACACCACAACGACAACAACCCAAAGTATCTTTGAAAAAAAATCTTTCCTAGATTGTTGTAATAAAGTACCCTGTAGTTTTGACATGGGTCTTCCAAATCCCAGTGATCTAGTAATGTCTTACTGCAGAGTTGTACAACGAAATCAAATTGAAGATGTGAAGAAGATTGTAGAATCATTGAAAGAAACGGGAGATTATTCTAACAAAAATGTCGTCGACATTTTACGCGTTATTAAATCTGGAGATACTGCTCTTCATATCTGTGCGAAATTTGGATATATGGACATAATTAGGTAATCAAGATGTATCAAATTAAATATCAAATTAAAGTGTAGAAGAATAAATGAAATTCTATCATTTGAAATTATTTTTGTGACTTTCAGATACCTTGTGGAAATCGAACATGCCGATTTGGAACAGATTAACTTGGAAGGTAAAACGGCTTTACATGACGCGGCACAGTTCAGTCAACCTGAAGTTGTCAGATATTTGATATCAAAAGGTATTCGCAATATGAGAAGAGAAAGCAAATCGTACATTTCAAGATTAGCACGCAATTATTTATGCCTCGTAAGTGACACTCAAAACAAAACTGAATTTCGGTTTCAAAACAGGAGCAAACGTAAACGTGGTGAAGAAAGCCGACTGGACCCCATTAATGCTGGCGTGTACTAAGCAAAATGTGGAAATCGTTGATCTCCTTATCAGTGGCGGTGCGAGCCTGAATTTTATTAATAAGGACGGTTGGACGTGTCTTCACATTGCAGCACGCGAGGGAAACGCTGACATCTTGGGATTACTGATGAAAACGTGCCCAGACTCAAACAAACGAAGCAGTTTAACAGAAAGGAAAAGTCGCAATGGTCGCAAAGCGGTACACACCGCTGGTAAATACGTATATGATTAAAATTGGAAATTAGAATCACCATACGTTGGAGTCAGACGGAAACTATTGGACTAGAGATACAAAGCGGTTCCGGGTGCATTCTTTCGGGATTTGTAATTTCGAATTACTTTCCTAACAGTTATGCACGGTCACTTGAACGCAGTTAAGATGCTGGCGAGAGCATGCACTCAGAAGGAGCTCAATGAAGAGGACACTTGTGGTTCCACTCCTTTGATGGATGCCTGCAGATGTGGACATGTGGAAATTGTGCATTTTTTAGTTGATGTTGTTGGAATCGACCCTAGTATTTCAAATAGGAAGGGAGTTGGACTGCTTCATGTGGCCGCTGAAACCAACCAAGGGACTCTGATCCGAAATTTGGTTGACAATTACCACTTGAATGTTAATGCACGGAGCGATTTACTCTCTTTCACTCCTTTACATTGGGCTTCAAGGGTAAAAACTTTGCTTATGCTGCTCGTTAACGCAATCATAAACTTTTCAATCTCGAATTGATTTTTAAACCTTTTTCGTTCATTTTGAAATAGGAAGGGAATCTTGCTGCTATCAAAGTTTTAATAGATCTGGGAGCAGATCCAAGTATTACTGACGCGAAGGGAAAGTCACGTAAGATTTCACACGTTAAAATTATTATTGCATTTTATCCCAATTTCCAGCATAAATAATGTTTTGTGGTTCTCTTTTAGCGGAAGACATAGCGAGAGAATGTGAAAGACACGAAGTGACCAAGTTTTTTGAAGAAAGGGCTGAGAATTATATTGAAGCTTTAGCTTGATGAAAAGGAAATGCCTTATTATGACTTGTATTTTAACACAACATCTCAAACCATCTCATGTTTCTATTGTTTTTTATTCAACTGCAAAAATATAAAATATGTTAAGTTAAAACCCTCGGACCTGTTGTATTACCTTTTCTTCTTCAATAGGATTGGCTATTCGTTTATAATGACTAAACTGCATGGAGTAGGTGCCTAAGCCGGAAGATATTGTTCTCATAATTGTGGAATATCCCATCAGTTCGCTTAATGGAGCGCTTCCTATAATCACCTGAAATTATCCAGCAGTTAGTTCCCGTTAAGTCCTAGTGTAATTTTATTTTATTCATGTGATCATTTAAAATTGACATTTATTTCGAATGCATCCTTTTGACCCTTACCTTATTTCCATGCTTCATATCAACTAACTCCAGTAAAAATCTTCGCCTATTCAAGTCGTCAAGCACCGCACTCATATACTTTTCATCCACCGTAATATGCAATTGCACAAATGGCTCCAGAAACAGTGTCCCTGTATTCTGGACACATTCTCGCAAACAACTCGCTGCAGCGGCTTCCAAAATGGTATCGGACGTTCCTCTCGAAACTTCCAAGTGATTTAAAGCTACATCTACATTAACAATCTAAAAAAACAAATCAACCTTTTTATACACTGAGTATATTTAAAATCCTGCTACAAAATAGTTTAAGTTATAAGGAATTACAGGAAATCCTAGTTTGGGACCGCATCTCAAAGCGGATTCGATGCCATTTTGAATTAATCTCAATTGCCTGTCCGACACCATCGATAAATTTTCTAATTTATCCTTCCCTGTTCCAAGGTGAACTTTTGGTGAGGGATTATTTTCTTCGTACGTAATTTCTAATTCAATTATCACTTGCTGTTTTCTATCAGTCAGTTTTCTTTCGAAAACAATTCTTTTGGCGAAACTGTCTGCGCAAATCGCTTCCTTGTAAGCCACTTGAAGCTTCCCGAGATCCGCCTCTACTTTAAATTCTCTTTGCAGTCTGTCGTAAATAATTTCTAAATGCAACTCTCCCATCCCTTAGAAAAGAAATAGAAAGATTCAATTCAAACAAAATTTTCGTCTGGATAACAATCAAAATATTCAAAATTGTAGAAAAATTAAAGAGTTACCAGACAAAACTGTTTGACTAGTGTCAGGGTCTACATGAACGTGTAGACTGGGATCTTCACGCTGGAGACACTCCAAAGCCTTATCCAATTGTTTCTGTTGACTCTGTATGTTTTTAACCATTACATAATTGAAATAATAGGACTTTCACTTATGATAATCTCGAAATATTTTTTATCATGTTGGCCAGTATAAAACGTACGATAGATGCTGGTTCGATGGAGCAGAAAAAGACTGGCTCTGGAACGGTTACCCCACCAAGGACTGCTTTCTGTTGCGACGTATCTAATGCTTTTCCCAACTTTCGAACAACCCCTGCCGCAACTGAATTAGAAGACGTCAGAGTGTCACCGGTGTAAGTGTCCTGGCAGAAATTATCAAGTACTTTTAATTAAGCAAATTAATGATTATAGTACAAAACATCTTCAGTCACATGACATTTTGAATTACCTTTAAACCAGACGCAATTACCACTTGTCCTGGCGAAGCGGATTCAATCTCCTTTATTTCATCCGCGAAAGCACAGTATAATTTTGTCATTTTCTCTGACTTATGTCGAGTGACATTATAAATCTTCTGACCAGATTCTAACACTCCACCAAATATTCTGGTAAATGTCAAAGGCCCCAGCTGGTTATCATGTAATGTTTTAAATGCAAATGCGCATAACTCCGATCCGTATGCTGATACAACTGGATCTCGACTTTTTATTTCATTGGGATGTGGCAGATATCTAATGCACAAGATGATCTACTATTTAATTTTTAATTTCTTCGTGTTTGTAAAATTTGTTACGTTATATAAAAACTTACGTACTCCAATACCGCATCCACAAGTGGCTGCACCCCAATATTTTTATATGAACTTCCAAGCAGCACGGGAACAGCTTTATCTTCCAATGTCACCCTTCTCAATGCCCTTCGTAATTCATCAGCAGTGATCGACTCGACTGACTCCGTCTCTATAATTGTAGACGCCAGTTGAGCATCGAAGTCAGATACCTTGTCCACTAGCTCACATCTACGCTTTAACAATTTTTCGTCGCCACTAATATCACCTAAAATATTAAATCTTAATATCATTTATTATCCTTGAGTTAAAACCGTTATGTAGAAAAGAGCTTTCTTTACCTACTAATATTTCGTTTCCTTTAGAATTTTGGTCAAAGATTAAACGCTTCATATCTACCAAGTCTATAATACCAATCAGACTCGATCCGCTTCCGATTTTTTTTGTAGAGTACACTGGCTCGTGAATTAAAAGAGGTTCACACTTTAATTTAGATGCAATGGTCTTCAAAGACATATCTACGGACGAAGTTTGCTTATCCATCTTGTTTAAATAAATTATTCGTGGTAAGTTGTAGTCAGATGCCTGACGCCACACCGTTAATGTTTGAGCTTCAACACCTTGACAAAAAAAGTAAAACAAAATAATCAGCTCAAATATTCATGGTAGTTAGTCATGTTTTAGAAATTAGTGACAGGTACCTGCAGAGGCATCCACAATCGCCACAGCTCCATCGACGACCCGAAGGCTTCTTTGAACTTCAAAGGTAAAGTCAACGTGACCCGGTGTGTCAATCAGATTGACGGTGTGACCTTTCCAACCAAAACTTACAACGGCTGATTGAATTGTGATGCCTCGTTCTCGTTCCTGGGGCATGAAATCGGTGACTGTGTCGCCGTGATGAACTTCGCCCGGATTTGAAATTAAGCCAGCGTAGTAGAGCATCCTCTCTGTCGTTGTCGTCTTCCCAGCGTCAATGTGTGCCATGATGCCAATGTTTCTGATCTTTTTGGCTTCCGCCAGAGCACTGACCTTACCCCTTTGGGGAGCTACAGTGATTTTCAAACGAGTTCCAGTTCCAAATCCAAACAACCGTATCCTTCCAGGATGTCTAGATATTCTCGCACCGACTGCTCCATTTCTTTGGAAAAGGATCCACCTCAAATGGTGCGGTAATACTGCAGGGTGTGTTAGAACTCTTTGGCTATCCAAAATAATCATTTTACTAATGATGGCTCAGAAAAAGTGTTCCTAATTGTAAAACGGATGAAAGAAAATGCATTTTTGCATTCTGTTGTCTTTCGTGCTCAGTTCCAGCTCGCTCGGCTCAGCTGCAAGTGGAGTGAAAGCTATACTGGACTTTTCTTGCGCATGCACTATTTACTACTTTAGCGGCTTTCCCACGTTTTCCTGCTTTTCCTTTCCTATTCCTTGTCAAGTGGATGGGCCATGAAAGGTGAAATTATATTGAATTTGATAATTCGTGGATTCAGCATCGTACAAACCTGCTACTCTGGGGATTGTTAAAATTCATGTCAATTTTTATAGCATTTGACTGACCTCCTGAATCCAACGTTGCCCCACCAAATTCCCAAATGGTGAGTTGACATGAATTATGTACTAATTACGAATACAGTTATACGCAGGCTCCTTTGAGTGGTTTGGGCGCAACGTCAGGCAAGTCATGTTTAGGTATATGTACTAGGCCACATTTAATTTCATTCATACTAAAGTATCTATGTATAAATGGTGTAAAAATAAATGCCATGATTTTTTCCCGAATATTTCTTTTTAGCTAAAAGTACACTTTATAACCTTAAAATTCTTCTACGACGAGGAGTGTGCGAAAAGATTTAAAGCGGATTTATTTGGTTTCTGCTTATGGTATAATGTTCATCCATTACTAAAGTCAAACGAGCGTTTAGGTATGGTATAACACAAGTTGTGTCACACTACTACACAACACAACAAACCGAAAGGGAAAGGTGAACAAACTAATGAAGGTTTAATGAGAATGCTTCATGCAGAAAGCATGTGCAAGTGCACTGACTCGGCTGTCGCGGTTTTTGTTAAGCGAGAGTAAAATGCAAACAACATTGAAGAAAGCGTGCAATTTGTGATGTAACAACCAAACGCTTTCTTTCACTTTTTTACTTCTACTTTCGTTTTATCCATTTTGAAATGAAACATAATGATCGCTGTGTCAAGAAATTGCTGTCAAGTTAGGACGAACTATTGTAAAAGGTTGGCCATTTTAATACCAAGTCAGAGGAAAGTTTCACCGTTTCACCAAAATATACGAAACTTTCGTTGTGAGAAGAGAGGTATTTCTTATTTAGAGGTGTTTTTCTCTTGTGACATGTCCAACTTTCAGCATATTTCACTTTATGAAATAACTTTCTTGTAATATAATGGACGAGTTCGTCCTGTTACGTACTCTAAATATGATGTAATGATATGATAGATGATGGATTTAAGCCACGCTTTTGTGCTATTTTACATGCATGTCTTCTTGACTTACAGACCCTTTCTGTTCTGTCATTGGTCGTTGTCTTGTGGTGATTATCATTTTCGCAGATTAACAAAGTTGTTTCCGGAGTACGTTTGTCAGTATGAGGTGAGTGAAAGCCACTTTTCGATTTCTTAATTGGATCAAAAAGGGAAGCCAGAAAACAATTGGGGCAATGCAATACTTCATAAATTATTGTACTCAATTTCGTTAATGTTGAAGGAAACTTATATTTGGTGTTTGTTTGAGTTTTTAGCATCAACATAACATTTCAATTAGTTGGGCTCAAGCCTCTGTAAATATTTCTGGAGTCAGTTTTCGTCTTTGTTTTTCAAGTTGTGCCTTTTCCTTTTGCGCTGAGCTTGTTTTCAGTCATTCCAAGGGAAAATGGAGCCTGAGGTGAGTTTTTAAAAACAGAAATAGTGATAATTATTAAAATCTCTATTAAATATATCAAATAAAAGGATTTTACAGAAAATAATTTTTATTGCTGATAGTGGATAGTAATGCGGGTTGCGTATTTCATCCTTTTCGTAACGCTTGCCTTCATGGCGTGGGCGTATACGATCCAAGCAGAATCAATGGAAGAGTCTTTGATGAAGGGATCTTCGATGACCAGAGGTTACCCGGAAAATATGTTAGAAACTCATTCTCCTTGTTCATTTAATCCACTATGCACCTGCAGTAAACCTGGCCCGTTAGAATATGGCATTGTTGCCTGTCGTGGTGTACCTTTCGGAAACATACCATTGACTCTTAACAAAAGCCGAGCATTTTTGCTGTCAATGGAAGGAAACAATCTTCGAGTTTTAGAAGGGATGCGCTTGGTTGGGTCAGGTATGTCATTTTTACCATGATTAAACTTTTATATTTTCTTGAATTATTAATTGTCATGTTTTGTTTTGTTTTTTAGGGTTATGGAGGCTAGAAATAAAGCAAAATAACTTGATTTCTCTTGCTGATGATGCATTTGTTGGGCTATCTTTTCTCACTGAGTTGGATCTGGAGCATAATATTCTTCCAACCATTCCTACAGACGCGCTTCGCAGGCTGGCAAATACTGCGAAATTAAAGTCTCTGAATCTTAACTGTGAGTATGAGTGTAGAACTTTCATGGCGTGTAGCAAAGAATTTCCTTTAAGAATTGAGAATTTTAAACAGCTCGATTAATTTTCTGCGTTTCAGATAACAAATTAACAGATATTTATCGTAATGACTTGGAAGGCTTGCCTAGCTCTATTACAACTCTTGGGCTAGCAGGAAATATGATTACGTTTATTGAAAAGGTAAGAAAAGAAACATTTAAAAATAATCTTATAAAAAAAAGAAAAGAAAAAATCTTATTAATGATCCTATTATAAGATTTGATATTAGATGATATATTACGTACTAGATGATTTTATAGATTATACTAGATTAATTACAATTGTATGTAAATAATAAGAGAAACCTTATCAAATCATTGCAAAAATGGTACATTAAGGCAGCTAGTAGCTATACACCATGTGGTTGGGAGTTGGAGAAAGCGGAGAATGTCTCCATGTATCATACCATGCATCATGTATGTGACCCATCCCATGTTGTCATTAGATTTAATTTATTAGCTTAATTTAATTTTAGCTGAGTGTAGTTTTAATGTAGTGATTCAAAGTAGTTCACGGAATAGATGAACACGGAAAATCAAATCCATTATAAATAGAAAAATATGAAATCGCAATATATAAATGTATTATGTTTAAATGAGTGAATGAGTTTTTAAACAGGTTTATTTTAATTATTTCAATAGAACACATTTACCAGCTTGCCGCGATTGGAAGTGATTGATTTAAGTGAAAACAGCATTCGATTCATCCATAGTGAAGCATTTTCCTCATCTCTGCGTCATTTGTTCTTGGCGAATAATTTACTTGAGAAAATTCCGTCTGACTCACTTTCACAAATGGACTTGAAGACTTTAGACTTACAGAAAAATCTCTTGACTTCCGTGTTCACAGAGAGAAGGATGTCAGTTGGATTACTGCGGCTGGAATACAACAGAATATCGAACATACCCCCAAACGCTTTCAGGAATTTTAGAAAACTTTCTGCAGTCAAACTGTCTTTCAATCCACTTGAAACTCTTGTGGCTGATGCTTTTAAAGAATCGAGAATTGAAAAGCTGGAGCTTTCTAACTGTTTCATTAGAGAGGTGCATTCAAAGGCTTTCCGAGGACTTGAAAATACACTCGATTGTCTTGATATCAGTTTTAACAACTTGACAAAACTTACTCCAGATCTTTTTAAAAGCTTTAGTCGTTTGCGACATGTTAATATTGATGGAAATAGCATAATTGTGACTCCGGATGACCAAGGAGAATTTACACAACATTTGCAGAAACTGTACTGGCTTAGCATGAGTGGGAAGAGGATGGGAGCCTTTTCCATGGAAGATATTGGTCTGATGCGAAATTTACGGGGTTTAAACATCAGTAAAGTGGGATCAAGTTCTTTAAGAGCGCAAACCTTTGATGGATTCGGAAAGACTCTAGAAGATATAAAAATTTCTCATGGGAAGCTAGAAAATATCGAAGCAGGAGCATTTCGACCTCTCTCCAGTCTGAAATCCATCGATCTTTCTGAAAATGCGATTAAAAGTTTTGACAGTTCGGCTTTCGACGGTGTTGAACATTCCCTGCGTCGGCTGACAATGCAAAATGCTCTACGAATGGAAACTGTTCCAGCTAATGCAATTAGGAAACTAAGCGCTATTCGCTACTTGGATATCAGTAACAATGGCTTCATTACCATTCCTGAAAATTCTTTCTCTAGCAGTCAACTTGTTCACTTGAACCTGCGGTTCAATAAAATTGATGTCTTGCCAAACCGTTTATTCGATCCTTCTAAGGTTCCAAAGATACAACGAATACTTCTAGGTTTTAATTGTTTTAATAACCTCAAAGAAATCAGCACGTCATCGTTCACTGGTTTAAAGGATCTGGAAATCATTGAAATAAATGACAACATGATAGAGACAATTCAGAAACGGGCTTTCGAAGATTTGACAAATTTAAGAATACTGATCTTATCAGGAAACCGTCTTTCCACTTTAAAGGACGAAACATTTCAAAATCTTCCAAAAATCCAGCTTTGCGATTTGCGAAAAAATAAGCTGCAGTCTTTCAATTTTAATGCGTTTGAACATCTTGGGACATTGAACACGTTTCGAATTGATTTGAGTTATAATAAAATTCAGGGACTCACATCAGTCAATGTGTCAACTGTCATAGGCCACCTTCATCAAACTCCTGGCTTACCTGTCTTTTCTTCTTCAAGTATCGAGTATTTAGACTTGTCTCATAACAATATCAGCTCTATTTCTCCATATTTCTTTGTTCCTTTTGGGAGCACACTTATTGAAGTGATACTTTCCCACAATAGTTTACATAAGTTGACAGCAGAGCATCTAACGGGGATGAAATTCATTCAGCATTTGAATCTTGGAAACAATTTAATTGACACTTTGGACTACAACACATTCCGCGACTTCAAACAAATTCAAGTGATTAGCTTGGATAATAACAAGCTAAAGGACATTCCCCTAGATCTTTTTGAAAAATGTTCAAATCTAAGAGTGTTGAGTGCAAAAAGTAATCAAATCAGGGGAGTAACAGATTACATTTTTAAAGATACAAAATTGGAAACCTTAATACTGGCTGACAACCGTTTGCCCCGTTTTCCTAAGAGTACATTGGCAAGGGTGGCTGAGACATTGGTTGAGTGTAATCTGTCAGGAAATGATATTTCCAGCCTGAATACTCCAAATCAGATTGAAAACCTACAAAAACTAAGATTCATGAACTTAAGCAATAATCGGATGATCACCATTGCAGACCCAATGTTTTATAGGTTACACTCTCTGATTTATCTTGATCTGAGTGGAAATCCGTTAGGAGGAATCAATTCACGACTGTTTGAAGAAATCGACGATACTTTACTGCATCTTCAATTGGCTAACATGCCTTTAAGAGTCATTCCAGAGTTTAAAACGTTTTCAAAACTATTAACCCTTAACATATCTTACAATCATTTGGCTTACCTACCGACGAATTTTGGTGTGAACGTTTCCACACTTCAAACGTTTGATATCAGTGGAAACGACATTTCTACATCTCCAAATACAATTTGGCACACCATTCCACGATTGTCTCAACTTTTCATGAAAGGGAATCCAATACGAAGCCTTAGTAATGACAGCTTTCTCCAGTTAGAACGTCTAGTTGATTTGGATATTTCCGATTTACCTTTGGAATCAGTTCACGTAAGCGAAATCAGAATACATGTAGATAATTTATCATATTCGAGAAAATTGTCTACGTTATTTCTTAAGATTTACCCAACATACTTATTCACTTCAATTGCATTTTCGTTGTGTAGGATGGAATCCTGTCGCCGCTCCGGAATCTTAAAACATTGACTTTTGGTCCTCTGTCTCCTTCAAATATCAACCCAGGGTATATTATTCAATCTGTGGCGTCTCTGCAATCGGTGTTCTTAAAAGTAAATTTTCTAAATGTACTTACCCTTTTTTAATAGAACTCTTACCTACTTACCTAAATGATTCATGTTACATTATAGATGCAAACCCCAGAGTTAACGACAGAACTTCGGTCCTATCAGATTCCTGCAAAAGTATCAAGTTTAACTTTGTCAGGGAAAGATCTAATTAGTATAGCGAGTGGATCATTTAACGTAAGCAAACCATTCAAATTTGCATTATATTTTGGTTTTCCAAATGATTTAGATTATGATTTATTTGTAGAAAATGGTTGGGCGTCAGTTACAACTAAACATCGAGAATACAGGCATAACAAGTCTAACTAGTGATGTCTTTCATAATCTCGGAAACACCTCGCAATTACGCCTGGGCATTAAAGGAAACAATTTCGCACTAAAAACCATTGCAAACCCAAGTTACCAGTACAGTCGAGAAACATTTGCCGTATATTTAGAGGATCTTGAATTAGAGAATGGAATGATAATTTCATGCACGTGTGATGTTGGGTAAGCAAAAAGATATTTCACAGTATTTTGAAGTTAACCGAAAAATGCTTTCAACAACGTTGTTTCACTTCCCCAGGTGGATCGAATTTTGGCTGCGACAATGGATCGAAGAAACGTGCCCAGTTGCATCGATTGCTTTAAAGGATAAGTTTTCGCAGTGTCAAGATATGCTTCAAATGATTAGAAGTTTACAGTGTGAAAGCAAACCGGAAACAAATTTGATGCAAGCATTCGTTTCAGATTTGGAGTGTGGTTGGCAGAACTCAGTTTTACCGATTTGGAGAAAAAAGGAAAATACGAGCATTTTATTTGCAACCATAACCGTTTTAACGCTTAAAAGGCTTCCCTCATGGCTATTGGCCTACTAACATTTTTAATATGGTTGATTCCGTTTCTTGTATTTAAAAGAGCTGAAGCTCGTGCTAGGCTAAGAAAAACTGCAAAAATCGACCTATCTATGAATGAGAAAGTGTAGACTATTCATGCTAAAAGAAGGAGAAAAACTTTAATCCGTTTTGAATGAACATTTTGTTTTATTCCATTTATAGTGATTGTTGCATAAAGTAACGCGTTGTTCATAAATCGTCTCTGAAATTTACGAACAAATGAAAAAGATAAGGTTGATTTCGTATCTGATCTTGATAAAATATGTGTATATAAGATTCGACGCATGTGTTACATACACTCTCGGATCCGTGTTATGAAATTCTTAACAATTAGTATAACTAACGTTAGTTTGAACATTTCAGAAGAATTCTTGATGATGTTACATACATTAAGTATCTACCTAAGGAACCTGAAATAGGTATCTGGTATCTTAACATACACATGTTTCTTAACATTAATCCATTGGCTTGCACGATTATTATTATTATACTACTCTACCATCAAACCTTTCACTCACACCACACTTTCAATTTTTGTTTCCAATTGATGAACAATAAATAAATGAATTTATTACTATTATATAGTCTTTGTAATTTGCATTCAGGTTGGGTTCCTCTTCATTTTTTGGAAACTACTACATATTTTTACTTTTAAATAGATGAAAACGTTCAATTCGTAAAGTATATATCTGCTCTCTTTAATTAGTTCAAACATCTAGGAAAATTATGACACTATCAATTTTGTATTATAAAGCATGATGGATATTAAATAAATAAGTATTATAATAGGTAATCATAATAGTAATAATAAATGGTGTTTAGCAATTAGCAGGAATGGCCCCAACTCGAAAATTATTCTAAATCAGTCTATCCTCTATCCATCTAAAATTCCATCTTTTAAAACACAATCCATTGTAGTCTTTTCCAAATATTGCCAACGCTTAAAATGGTGAACACAAAACTACGTATATTTGTTTCCACCTCTCCAATTTTGCATATTTAAATAAACACCTCTCAGTGCTTTCACTACGAACTACAAATAATACTTTGAGGGATCAATATCACACGAACATCGGGATTAAATAAGAGGTAGACTACATTTTTTTACTTAATCATTACCCATAATTATTTGAACTAATATTTTGACCAAATACCTAATGAGATGAGAATCAACAAGGGTTGATGAGGACATCGGTCTAAATCAATTTTGACCATAACATAAAAGTACGGAGTGACCCCATTAATTGCTTTAAGTAAAAGTTATGTTACAAAGGGACCGAAAAATCATTTTCTTTGGATTGGTTCACAGAATTGAACAACTCAAGGCAAGTTAGCCAGAATCGCAAAACATCGGAATCATTAACTAACACGAAAACAAAAATGCATTTCCATCTCAAGAAAACATTGGGTTGTGACTATTGTCAACTACGGCTGCAAGCTGGGCTTGACTCAAGCTGTCAATGTGATGTTGGAGTTGTGCCGCTGCTGCTTGTACCAGAGCCTGGTTCTTTTCATGATGGAGAAAGTCGGCATGTTGAATAATTTTGTGGAGAAACGCTTGATACATATGACGAAACTGGAGGCCGCAAATATCACATTTAAAACGAGGTAAATTATGGTACCACAAATTATGCAAAATCAGCCCACTTTTCCTGGGGAATCTCCAAGAAGATTTATTCTCACACATAGGACTCAGGCATTTAAAACCTTCTCTGGGATTCCGATACAACCAATCAAATGTTCCTTTTTGACAGAAACGTCGTCGTAAAGAGACGCGATTGTGCCCCTTAAGCTGAGCAACTCCTTTTCGCTGAATTAATTGTAAAAGTTTATTCGTACGTTTACCCAGGTTAGCACTTTTCTTGGCAGTTGTATTATTGAAGGGAGCACCATCGTCACCAAACAATTTCTTGTTTCCCAGAAAATGCCTTTTCCTTCGTCGTCGTCTTCGATGAGTCGACGAAGCATCCCCTTTCATTTTAGGTGGCACAGGCAACACGGAAACTTCAACGAGCCGAGGGAGAAACTTAATGCTTTCTCTTTTGTATAAGATCGCAGTGGATGACTGCACAGAGAGGTCTAGTCTGGGTCTCTTCAGGAGTGGCTCACCAAGACCTTCAGGTAAACCCAATGCTGCCAGGTCGTCTTCGAGATGACTCTGCTGGGACAACGAGACTCCATTAATCATATCCATTTGTGTTGAATCCATTTTAAATAGCAGCGAACTATCAGTATCCTGATGAGCAAGTGACGAAGAGGTTGGAGTTTTGCTTACAACGTCGTGAATGTCATTTTCTTTCACATCGTATCTAATCCTATAAATATTTACACACAAACTGCATATCGTGCGATGGTGAAAGCGCCAATGTGAAGTGAAAGCACTATTGGACGGCATTACTAATCCGCAGTGAGGGCATCTGAAACAGTTGAGAAAAGTCAAATGACAGTTAGTACAAAACAAAAGTAAATAAATAAGAAAATATTTAAATTTGTCCATTAAAGTTACCTGACACACTCTTCAGATCCATGCTCATTCTGGATGTGCTCCTTTAAAGAGTTATCAAAAGGAGTACTGAACATACAATTTTCTGCTTTGCAAATCAACTCAAATCCAGTGTGGGCCCTTTGATGTTGCATCATCATCTTTTTTGTGGCACAACTGTATGAACATAAATTATTAATGTATTTATTTATTTATAATCTTTGCAAAATTGTAACAACTTTGTAACAAAATTTTCATAATGGCAATGGTTTTGTAACATCGCTGCGCCACAATGCGTTGCAAACAATGCTTTTGACATGATGATGTGCAAGAAAAACTAAATCTTACAGTAATTTTCAAAGTTTAGTAAAGACATGAGGAGACTAAATGTGAACCTTGGTTGGAATAAACGATTAACTCAAATCTATGTACATATTTTCTTTTATCGTTCTGTTTCTTTTCGAAAATGTAATTATAGCTATAATGTACATAATAATGGTGCAACAAACGAGTAAAATTTAGTCTAACCTGTATGAACATGTGCTGCAGACGTACGACCGGAAGTAGCGTTTTGCTGTGGACGTTTTGGCTCTAGCCGCCTCCTCTTCTTTAACGTTAATTAACTCATGTCTTCGTTCGTGGAGCTTCCTTGACTGTTCATCTAAGAAATCGATGCCACATTTCTCACACAGTGTTTCCGGTTCGACCGCTTCTGAAATTGGTTCTGCACTTGCTATAGTTTTTAATCCCGGTAAATTTGCACCTCCAGGATATTTTCCCGTTGTTGAAGAAGTAATTCGAATTTGATTGGTCCCGGTAATTACCCCGGTCTGCTGAAGGAGTTGGTCATTTGTAGCAAGTTGCTCTGACATATGCACTTGTACTTGTGGCTGATTCTGAACCGGCAACTGCACAATTCAAACATAATAAAAATTAATTTAATTTCTTCCCTGATGAGGGCTTATGATTAGCCGAAACGTTGGAAGTAATAAAATAATATTTTCTAAAAGATACACTCGTTGAAAAAGTAATTTAATCCGATAATAAAAATTCTTTATAAAAGTGGTTTTGATTTATTTAAAGTTAGTTTATGAGCTTTCACTTACAAATTGTGGATTCACTGGTTGGCCAATTGCTGCGGCGGCAGCAGCCGCTGCTGCTGCAGCCACCGCTCCCATCCCTGGTGTCAGGTTGTGTTTATCTCTCAAGTGCGCCTCCATGCTTAGCTCATCCGTTGTTCGGAAATCGCACAAATCACATTGAACAATAACTTTTTGGTGCTCAAGAATTGCATGAGCTTCTAAATCAGCCCGCAGTTCGAAATACTCCTGACAAATGTTACAGTTGAATCCAGTTTTCACCAAGGGATTTTGGCTGAAATGAAAAAGCACAGTTTGAGCTTGCTTTCTTTAAACGATTCTACATTGCATTTCTAATAACTTATTTAAAACTTACTGGCTATCCTGAATGTGCTGGCTTAAACTCTCCGAATCGTCGGCAAGGAAAGAGCATTTGTGGCAAACCCGTT
Organism: Cyphoderus albinus; assembly: GCA_021029165.1. Taxonomy (NCBI): domain Eukaryota; kingdom Metazoa; phylum Arthropoda; class Collembola; order Entomobryomorpha; family Paronellidae; genus Cyphoderus; species Cyphoderus albinus. Next base: position 5,943 of record VYYJ01001330.1, on the reverse strand, counting down.
TGTTGTGTACTTTTAAAACGTGCGTTGCAAGTCGCTCACTCCGTGCTGCTTTGTAGTCACATAGGGCACACAGAAACGGTTTGATATGTGTATTGAGATGTCTTTTGAGGCACCAATTATCTACCCCTTGCCTGAAAATACAGATTTTTATTTTTATTTACAATTACAATACATCAAACAGACACCATGCATTAGAATAATAATTGTCAGTATCATTACCAGGGGCAGTATGAACACGTGTACATTTTCTCACTCGATTTCTTCTTCTTGTGTCCTTTCTGTTTTGCTATAAAAAGAATTAAAACATGCACCTCAATCTTCAAACATTAACTAAATGTGCTACATCGTAAAATACCCGTGCTCTTAATTTGAGTAAACTCGCTTACACTCCTTCTTCGTTCCACCTACTCCTGGAATTCCTTGAAGGGGCCCGCTTTGACCAGGCGTCGCAGGCGGGTTGAAATAGGCAATGTGGGGAATTTGTTGCTGAACTGTCACAGTCTGAGTTGGGGCTTGTTGAAGTTGGACAGTAATTGCATCCGAAGTTGTGCCGGTGGCCAAAGCTAAGCTTGTCGCAAGTTGCCCCTCCTGTTTAATTTCTAATTGCCCAAATTGATTTTGTTGTAATAACTGAGTCGTGTGTTGCACTTGAATTGTACTTGGCTGCTGATTTTGTTGGAGTTGATTGGACTGCTGTTGTTGTCGTTGTTGCTGATTTGGTTGTATGTGTATAGGCTTATTTAAAACTACCTTACTTCCGTTCAAAAAATTTGCATTCCCTTGTCGTGGCAGCGACTTTCTGATCTTATTAAGGTCATAGCTATGTTCTCGGTGCATCCGCATAAAATGCTTTTTGACATGGTCTGCTCGATTGAACTGCTTATCACAAACGTAGCATTGGAACGGCTTCTCATCCCTGTGAATATTCTCATGACGGTTATACAGATCTCTGCGGTCAGTCTGATATGGACAGTAGGGACACGTGTAACGCTTTTCGCCGTTAGGATTTACAGGTTCATTCTTTTGCTCCACCTTCGTTTTTAATGTATTTAAAAATTTGGTAACCTATGAAAAACAAAAACCTTAGATAAATCGGCTTGGACAAATGAGTATTTAATACATACGTCAAGTGATCAGTAATTTATGTACCTCCTCGAGAACAGGATTTTCTTTCCACAAACTGTTGTCAGTCAAAGTTTCACCGTGTTGTCTTGTTAAATGCATTCTTACACAACGCGCCCAGGCACTAGTATATGTGCACCGAGGACACTGAAAGACCCTTAAATCCGCGTGATTTCCCAACCAATGCTCAGCAACTCTTGATAAGAATCCTACAAAGTCGCAGTCGACACATCGAAACACTTTCTGGGTGGGGTTGTACCGTGCAATTTTTGACTGTGTCCAAGTTAACTGCTCGTCACTTTCGAACCACCTTTCTTCAAAAACTGCTGTTTGTGGCTGCTGGACAGGCGCCTCCAAAATGCCTACTTGCTGTTGCTGTTGCTCTTGTTGCTGAGCCACTACCGTTTGCGTTGTCGAATTTGGCGGAGCAGCAACAGTGGCAAATGTAATTTGCTCTCCTGTCTGGGGCAAGCCTTCAATCGTCCAAATTCGGCCTGTAGATAAAAATGTATAAAATGACATTGAATTTAAAACTCCAAAAATAAAATTTAAAAACATTGCGCGACGTTTTAGACGTATAATTTACCTTTGTCATCCTGCAGTCTTCTTTGTACTAAAATAGCTCCAGCTGGAAGACTTGTTCCAGGGGCAGTAACGATTGCCAACCCTCCTGCTCCACCAGAGAGAGTTCCAGCAGTTGATACATCTTGCCGAAACAAGTCTGCCGTTTCATATACAATGGGTTGAGACGTCGCGACAGACGACACGACAGATTGGTCCAAGACATCCGCTAGCGCCAAGCCTGTAGCGTCATCTCCATATAGCTTTTTAGTTATTTCTTTGAAAGCGTCTTCATAACAATCTATGGTTCCTAGGAGGGTTCCCTGAATAGCCCCTGCAGGGTTGGTGGAAGGTGCCGCCACCATTGCTCCGGTTCCTTGAATCACGGTTGTGTTTGCCACGTTTAGGTTTCCTATTGAAATGGTATTCGAATTCCCTCCTGCAACGGTAAAGATGCCTGGTTCTACTTTCAAGCGTGAAATCCATTGTGGTACTGAAGAGGCTGGTATCGTTAATGTTGCCACTCCGGCTGGGGTGTTAACACCAGATACTGTAATCGCCTGGGCCACCCCAGGGTTCAACCCGGGGTTCGTTGACAGCGTCGCCAGTTTAAAAATTAATGATTTTTCTGAAACCCATCTAAAAGAATAAATAGATAAATTGCATTGCATCAAGTGTGAACGGTCAGTGTTGCAGATGTATAGTTAGTTAAATAGTACCAATTTCCGGGCCAAAGTTAATCAGCCTTTTATTGGGACATGAACTGTGCCTATTTTACTTTTAACTAGTCGAAACCCCGACACGACTCTTTGAACGAAATTAATAAACGAAATTAGGTATTTCTACGAAACATCAGACAGTTACATTCAGTCAGTCAGATTTACATTTTTACAAAATCATGAATTTATCATATCAACAAAGAGGGGTTATTTTAACTTTGAATTATGAATGGATCTCAGAAATCTCAAAACATCTTAATAATTGCCATACCTGACCATTAGAATTTGAATAAATACATACAAGGGGATAAAGTTTAATCTTAGTTTCCCTAACCCTAAAGAAAGTCAGATCGCAGTATCAAGGCCACAAAGGAAACTTAATTTTATTTTCTAAACTTATAACTATAATCAGGCATCACTACCAACTATATTATAGGCGACATCGGATATTATCTAGCCTGTATGTCCGTGGTTGGCGTGGTTTGCAGCTGTTTACGTAGAGCTATCCATTTAGTTGTTATATCTCGTAAAATACTAATTATTTGGTCGATTCCAATTTGTCATTTCCGGTAAATTAAAGCGCTTTCATTCATAGGTAAATCCGAACTGGACCTGAACGAAGAATTGTAAAAGCAAACCATTGATTTAATGGGAATACAAAAGAAAGAAATCGAACCGCAGGCGATAAGAAAACATCTAAAAGCCGTGTAGCCATTAAAACTTTGCTTTGTGAGAGTTCTCTTGATCGTGCTGTGTGATGTTTTTTCTTCTTCGAGTCTTATAAAAACGAAGATTTCGTTTTGATTTTGATATAAAAAATCTCGCCTCAAGCTATGAACTACATAAAAGCGTAAAATTAGAGAATCCGGCGGCGTAAAAGTTGTATATAAGCGTGCCTAATGCACGATGACATCTACACTTTAATATAAATGTTATAAATATGCAATGCATGTACGTACAGTAAGAATTACGTTTTTCGTTTTTATATTCCGCTGCATCAAGACAGTTTCATTTTCATTTTTAAAAACGTACTACGCACACTCACTTTGTAATTTTGTAATATTTCGACCATAAATTCGTTATACCTAGTCACGATTTTTAGTGATTGTAAAGTTTCTGTATGCGATGAAGTATCCTGGTCTGGTCAACATTGATTATGAAATATTATTCATTTATTGGACATATTTCACCATGTATTGCCATTATAACTTCAGAGAAAAGGCTCATCTCCACGCTCCAATTCATTCGTGGTCATTGTATTCGCTACATGTTGGATTTTTTCTTTTTCCCTGAAGCAAAATCCGGTCCGCTTTAGATTCAGATGTATTGCCTGTCATGCTAGTGAAAATTTTCATTTTAAAATCGTTGGTATACTTTGTATTGTTGTATGTTATAAATTATAACATTAGTATTATATAACTTATAATGAGCACCTAACATTGTCAAGCGAATCGTCTTCGAGAGATCCTTTCCCTCTCCACTAAAGCAATAGCATAAAATTGCAAGAGAAATAAACAATACTTTGCAATTTGCATTAACGCATTGATTGGGTTCATTTTTTTAATTCACTTTCTAACATGAAGAAGTAACAATCTCCTTTCTTGTTGTGGTCTAATTGAACGATTCTTTCTGGCTAATAAAAATTCTGTTTTATTAATATTACAGCAAATAAACAGTGCCAGATTTTCATTTTCAAAATCAAAAGGGAAGAAGTGATAGTGGACAAATACCAATGAAAATGGTAACAGTACCAATACATTCACTTCTGTACCAAAAATTTTGCCAAAATGCTTCAAGTGTCAATTTCGCCGTTTTTCGAGGTGCATATGTACGTACATAATACATAATATCATATTTAAAATATGCCTGTCTGCAAGTAACAGAATAATACACTTAGATATTGGTTCTTATTCTTAATGCTACAAAAATTATTTGTATTTCTTTGTCCGAAACAGTACAGAATTGTAAATAAATACCCAGCTAATGAATTTAGTAAGAGTTTTCGCTAAAAATATTAATTCCAGAGTTAGTACCTGTAGAAAGCAGTAATGCAGGATACGAATCAAATCATTGAATCAGTTTTGCCGAAGTAGACTTAATGGACTTCGACGTAAGCCATGCACAACGATCAAAACAATTAGAATTTAATAGACCTATACATAAGTTGGCAAATTAATGTAATAATACTTCCTCCAAAACCATTATATTTGGAGGAGTGCAAACCCTGTTATTAGCAAATCTGAATCTTTATCCGGTGCACACATGCCTACAGAGAATACTTCTCCGTAAATTGTAAATGCTTCGAAATATTACTGTTATTCCAAACTTTATACCACATGTGAAACTAATTTCAACCAATTTGTGCTTAGAATGGGTGTATTCAAACAGATCCCCTACACACATCTGCTTTGACATTTTTCAGGCAAAGTAAGCTAAAAATGAGATTACCTAGAGTAGTCATGTTTTTAGCTCATCATCCCTTCTATGGAATCGTACATTGCCAATTATTTTCGAAACCTATATTATATGTAATGGGTTTTTATTTCATGTTGTGTGATGCTCTACAAACCTGATGTTTAATTATGATTATTTTCATGTTGTGTCATGCGTATCTAAGAAAATCGTAACGAAATTTGAACTAACCGATGGTTTTCTTCAGCTGCTGAAATATCACATCGAAGCGGGCAAGTTATTAATTAACAGTTGGTGTTGACTTATCATCACATCATCGCAATTCTCCTATCTCACACGTAAAACAATGCATCGTCATTCGTCATCGTTATTATTATAACATTATCAGCAGATGGATGAACGTGAATTTCTGATTTCTTCTTTTGCTCTGGTTTTCTCTGTGTTGTGGGAGAGTCGCTGAGGTGGGCCCTCGGTTCAACTTTCAACCTCCCTGAAGAAATGCAGCTTCTCGTGCGAACAATTTACCACAAGTTTGATTTTGACATTAGGCTGATAATGATGTGTTGATCATAGTAATTCTGGTGTCGCTCATGTGAAAAGCATACATATGTGCAGAAAATATGGTAGATTTATCCAGTGGAGTATTAACCAATATTTATGATCGCCGTTGTTGCATGTAGATGTTGGCAGTGGGAGGGAAAACACTAATAACAAAATGTGATTCTCTCAGCTTGTCCTTTTGGTTCGCTTCAAGCTTTTTTCTTGACTCTGATTTGGTTCTGATATGCCTCCCTCATCGCTTATTATGTATACATATGTATTTTTAGCAGAGGGGCAAAAGATCTACATATCAAAAAGGACGTGGATGAGAGAGAAAAGGAGTTTAGAGTTTACGAATATAATATAAGAAACACGAACGACATAATATCACATCACATCACCTTCCTTTCTTGAATGCACCTCCGCCACCAACACCACCATCACCATTTTGCGCTATGCTCCCTAGTAAAGGAGTATTACCACCACCACCAACTGCACACCACCAATCACCAGCACACTCGTTCTCTGTCCTTTTCGAATCCAAGCAAAACTTTTGTCTCTATTATATCTGTATCCACTTCACTTGAGT
>VYYJ01001329.1:0-32404 GCA_021029165.1 Cyphoderus albinus | reverse complement strand
TCGGGATACAGACCTTTATATGAATATGTGGTACTTAAGCTGGGTCGACGGTCGGGACAGGTCGGACAACGGAACACAATCAGTTTAAACAGTGCAGCCATTTGTCTTTACTGAATAACAGAAAATATGTCTAAGTACATCGTCTTATGGACACAACTGCTGATTAGAATGATGCTATTCATCATGTCGTGTGGATATTAAATCTAACACACTTTTGCAGCTCTGAGATATCGTACGCAAACACGAACCCAGAAAATACAAACAGAGAAAAAGTTATCATTTCTGGGTTGTCGGACATACTGTATCATCCAATTGATAGACTGTGGCGAAGAGATACGTGCGTCAATAAGTACGATACGAGAGAGTTAAATTTATTAAGATTTTGTTATTCTTAACTTGTTGTTGGGTGGTTCCTTCTTTTAAAAAGTTATTATAATCAATACAGGCTTCTTTTTATTTATCATCTCTTTAGAAAACATACGAGCGATTAAATGAGCAGAAAAAAAAGATTTAAATGAAACATCTGCCATAACCAGCAGCACGGCTGACAAAGAAAAGTAAAGAAGCAGTTGTTTAAGCAATAATGTTTAATATGAAGCAACATTAATGGTCTTTCAGTTCTACTAAATCATGCGTAAACGATTAGTAGTAGTCTTTACTTCGACTTCAGTCAATCAAAAATAAGGTTTGCTCCCATTTTCAAATTTTCTGACGAAGCTGCATCAGCAATATTCATATTTGGACAATCAGGAAATTATCTTGGTGGCGCCTCTGTAGATTACCCTTGATTCACGGCATTTATTCGGGCAGGACTCACATTGTGACTTTGAAAAGGGTTGACGAATCTCTATCGTAATATACGATCAAGCAGAGGAGCTTCGAAAAAGAGATTAGAGAAACGAGAGTCAGAGAACGGGTAGGTTCTTTCTTTTCCTTCGTCACTTCGCCAAAGTTCGAGTTGTACCAAAAGACCATATACGTGGACTTTTGCACTCATAAATTTTTTCTTCTTGTCAACTGATAAAAAGAACATCGACTCACTACATATACAAACAGCATCATGCTCGGTATTTTGGTAAATGAATTCACACGTAGCAAGAATGTGCGTAGCGTGTATAATGTCGTGTAGTTATTTCGGAGACTGAAAAAACTTTTGCTTCATTTTAATGAATTCAAAGTCCCAGCCTTTTTGCGATGGAAGTAAAAGTGCGTGGCGCAAAGATAGGGAAAATATGACATTTTAATTGGTAGAAATGTATCACATTGTCGCATTGCTTTGTGTACTTCGTGAGATAAATGAATTTGAGATATGGAGAAGTAGTGCAATTCTTCAACAAAGTTGGTACAACTGAGTCCGGAAAAATGGCAACGTTGCTGTACGCTGCTCACTTTTATTCAGTTTGTACATACAGCCAGAATGAAAATAGGAAACGAGAGTTTGTTAGCCACCACTCTAATAAATTCATATCTGGTGTGGAGTTGTGTTGTGGAGGATAATGATCTTGGTTGGATGGAATGCAGAGTCTGCAGCAATGTCTTCCTCGGCCGGATGCGTTTTGCGTTGGTTGCGTCGTCTCCGCATCTTTCTTTCTGTCAATGCGTCTCCACTTTCTTCTCTACATAAATAAAGACGCGGAAAAATATTTCGTGAAATAAACCACCTAGGAAAAATGCGTCAGTCGGATTGAAGGTCTTACTCCTTGACGACTTCCAACTTTTTTGTTGTCACTAAACATATAAGTTATAATATAAACACTAGTTACTACGAAATTGAGAAAAATTTCGTTAATCTGAAAGTTTTCTATTTGAGCAAGCCAAGTGAACTGGGGGATTTCCTTACCTACCGGCTCATTTTATGTGAGTAGTCAGCATCTTGCTTGAGAGGAAACCGATTATGATTTTCTACCACTACTGCTTACTTAAGATCGCATAATAATGTTCATGCCAACCATCATTTCCTGAATCTCTCCGAGGCAGAATAGCTTAATCATGACTCTCTCTGCCTATCCTATTGAAATACTGGCATAGATTCAAACCCTGACTGTGTTAATGTAATTACGTGTGCTCTTACTTTTACTATAAGAATATTATGGAATTCCTTATGAAAAAGTAATGCTCTAGGGAAACTTTTTGTTGTCACAAGGAAGATAGACTTCATGGGAATTCCTGGGTTATTCTGGGCATGCATAACCTTTTAATTTGATATATTGGTGTACTACGTACCAGCCAAATATTATTTTAAAATACCAAAATTAAAACTTTATGACGATTCCCAAAATGTAAGCGATCATTCAACTTTTTCAATTCAGTAAATGCAAATAAAAATTTAAATTACGCAAAGAAGGTAGAAATCAAAACCAATTTAGGAGCAATTTAAAGAAAACATTTTATCTAGAAGAATATTGGGCATGCGATTTAATTATGGAAAGTTTAATTGCCAGTGGGAATTTCACACGAGAAATTTGCCACAAAGTTTAGCATGCTTGCTTGCTTAAATTCAGCATGGAATTCTAATCATAATAAACTTGATAAACGCAGCTTGCGATAAAATTTATAGTGTGGAAACAAACCTCATTCATGTGAGTGGCGGTTGAGAAAGTGGCAAGGAGATGCTGCTCTAGCACTGCTTGTTTCACATTTTAGTTCTTACGGTTACTTTCACAAGATAACTGATACTATCTCACTCCTACACATAGAGCACAAACTTTTCTTGAAAGTGAAAGAATAGGTTAGTGTGGGAGTGCCTCTAATTGCACCTAATAAAATATTTTGAGAATGGAAGCACAACCAAAACATTAGAAAACGGTGACCATTTTACTGTGAAGAAACCGGCAGACGAGACCAGAGGAAAACTTACTTTAACTAAATTCTATGCCTAGTTTTTAAAAATGAATATTTGCATAAGTAAATTACATAACTCGAACCTGTGATATATTGTGGTTTATACTAATATGTGAAATTACATTGAATTGTGCACACTGATTTCAAAAACACACGAGCTTTCTGGGTTTAGTCATATATCCGGCTGAAATTGAATTGAATAGATTATTTTTGGTAGTCATTATGATGATTAGTGATGCAAGACTTATATTATAACGGCAATATTAGAACATTAATAAATACAGTTTTCATTTCAATCATTGTACTTGTATAATGAAAAAGACACAAGAATATACATACATATGTAGATTTAAGCTTGTATAAAATACTTGTAATAAACAGTTTAATTTATGAACTATTTTAAACACTTTTTAAAACATTGACAACCAAGATTTCCTTGTTGGAATTATTTATTCTTATCCTCTTCATTATTAGAAAATAGTTGAAGATATTTGAGGGTCCGAAAATAATGTACTACATAATGAATGCTTTGATTTATAAAAATATGTTTCATGGTTCCTGTGGGCTTGACCTATTCGTATACTCTCTATCTGGCTGGCATTGTTTATAAAATTTTAAGTAAGGCAACAAGAATCTCACACTTTCGGGTTCATTCTTACGGTATATTGTGGACTGACGCAGCCCCATTTTAGAAGTGTAGATAAATTCAATGACTCTACCCTTTTTTTCTTTTTCTTCAACAAGATTGGGTTGGAATCTAAACTTCCGAAAATTCTGATCATAATAAATGTTTCTGAGATGGGGTGGTGCATAGTTTAAGGAAACTTCATTACTCCTTCTTTTACGCCAGAATGAAGCGTTCACATACCGCAGTACACATTCTACCAGCTAGCAGCTCCCACACACATTTTTTATTATCTGAGCCACTTCGCCACCAGCGGTAGTGTGCCTTAGGTTGAAGAAGGATGTTTTCAAAACGTGTACGCACTATCTAAAATCAGTTCTCACACTGATAAAAACATTGAATTATGAATAAGCCTGTCATGAGTAGAAACAAAGAAATTGCTGTTCCTTCTAGATATCTTGAATATCTGAGAATCCAATGTACTTACTTTGCTAAGAAGAAGAATGGCCGTTGCCTATGTAAGGCTTAAAATAGCTTGTGCATATTTTATTTAAAAATCATTCACATAAAACCTATTTTCTACTGGGACATATGTAAATCTTTTCAGTAATGTTCTTACTCTTTCAAATAGTGAATGGTGGATGACAAATGAAGTGAAACCAATTTATTCTACTGCATAATGTATTAAAGATAGAACATTTTATTTACTGTGAGAACTTGGCACAAAATTGCCCCTTTTCACTTCTGCTAAAACCATCTCACTGGTACATACATAAGTAATTCACATTGTTACAAACACAACAGCGTCAGCAAAATAAAAATAACTTAAATGTCGCATTTATATATATCAAATTTGTAACATTTGTATAAAACTTTGTCTTACAAATGACAATATTATGGTTTTTATCTGTTTTTAAACTCTGTAAGGATAACATGAAAATGCAAACTTAGCAGCTTTCATGAGCAGGCCGATTTAAAAATCGTATTTGGAGTGGTGGGGTAAACGATTGTTGTAAGGTTAAGACAAAATGTTTATCGTAAAAACAAAAAAAATACTATATACAATTTTAATAGTTTCTTCATTTACATCTGTGCATGTCGTTAAGATTATTCGAAAATGCTCGATAGTCACACGTACACGATCTTCGTGATCATTAAAAATGTAATGCAGCACGGCAATAATACATTCATGGGGAAAGTATTTATTTTTGGCAGTAGATCCGCTATGACAGTTTGAATCATGTAGCAGGACTTTATTGCATTCCTGGAGTGTGTAGAGTACAAATTTTTTATTTCTTGAAGTGTTCTGAGCTTCGTTTCGCCCATTTAGTCTCCTGCTCAAGGAAAATCATTCTCATTTCACTTTTATCCCTAATATAGTCACGAACAGAATTGGATTTACCAGAACGAAAGACTCACCTTTTTAGTTTGGAGAGTGGCACATCGCTGTGCAAGAGCGTTTGTGCAAGTAATTCTGTCTTCTGGTCTGCTTCTGATTTACATTTAGTGAATGGGCATTGTTTCCGACTGACTTTTCCAATGCCTGACTGAGAGAAATAAAAGCAAATTGTGTGGCGGTAGGCATGGCAGGCTCGAGACGATGAGACTGCTACTGTTTTTAACGCTTCTCTATTCAAGACGCGATGCTTTGCAAGGAAATAAAATATGTGCCTACTTGTCTCAACCCCATTCAAGTTTTTACCATCACCCCTTTTCTTAAAGATTTTCTCCTGTCTGACAAGAGGACGTGTGTGTTTTTTACTTGGAAGCTTAGTTACTCGGTTGATCATTCTCTCCTGTGTGACCCGCTCCAAGTCGTGCTTTCTATCCAGAAAACTGATTTTCTTCATCGTTAATCCGTTAGCTTGTAGGCTCAATGAAAAGCCTACGCTGAAATCACAATAAATAAATCTCTTCCTGAGTGTGGTACACCCATTTGAAATGCTTACCTAATACAATATTAATTTTGTGAGAATACATGATCTAGAATGGGAGTAGAAAAAAAGAAAAGAAAAGCCATGTCAAAACATTCTTCCAGCATCGTTGACTGTAATATATCTCGCTACATTCCGGCTTCCTTTTATTTACTTGCATTTTCAACTATCGACCACGTGCAGTCTTTTAAATCCAGGTTTACTTCAAGCTACTTGAATTGGAAATGTTAGAATTGTAAGCTCTATCTAACGTATGTCTCAACCCGTTTTCGTTCGTACGCATCAGTAGTTTTGGTGATGGTGATACTGCAGACTGTGCAGATTGCACCCGGTTTATTGAATACAGAAACAAGTCAGCCTATAATATCAGGTTGCCCTTGAACACCATAAAATCGTAAATTGTCTCCACTGAATCGGCTAAGTTGTTATCGACCACTTTGGTCAGACCTTTCTCTGAAATGCTACCATGTTAACACGTGTGCCTTTTAATTATTAAATTTGCTTTCCAAAGCCTTGTCCACGAGTGTCATTTAGCAAGTACAATTTAAACCCAAAAACGGGAAAACAAATGTTAATGAAATATTCGGTTTCGTTTTATGGTTTTGAGGAAAGATGAAAGTGAGAATCTGCTCATTGTTTACTCTCTCGTAGTGGTAGTCTGTCAATCAGAAATAATGGTTTTTCTCCATTATGGTTACGAATTGTCTGTCAAGTGAAACGTGAAATGTTGAGACCACTTGTGGGATTAACAAATCAGATTGAGTAAGAATGTGCCTCCCTCATTCAAGCCTTGCGTAAATCTGTTCTTTGTGAAAGAGTGATGGATTGGAGTAAGAGTCATAAGATCCCTGAATGAAACAGCTCTTTCATTTATCTTACTTTTCTGCTTCTTCGTATCAGCAAAGCTGACCTTATCTTCTTTGAAATGCTGCTGAAGGAGTGGCGCAAGGCGCAAACATCGTGATGCTCACTCTTGAGGTTTCGAGAAGTGTATTAACGGAGCTGGTAGTAAGGCAGTTGCCAGATGCAATTTAAGTCATAATCATTTAACTTTTCCATGACTGACATACCTACCACACCACAAACCATTTCTCCTCTTTTGAAAAACGAGTTGAATTGATTTTGGGTTTAGACGTGATATGCATTAAACAGATCGTTTGAATTCTTAAATTCACCACTGGAAATGTGAACGTTCAACAGTGGTTATTGTTCAGTGTCTTCTTTGCTCCCAAACCAGTTAACTTCCTTTGTTCAAGTCAAGTGGAGTGAGTCTGGATTCTATTTATATATGAATTGACTGACCTGATCGTGTTCACCAACAACACCCATTATTATGTGTGGACACTTGCTTCAAGTAATGGCTTTTTCAACTGCGTTGTGAAGACATTTAAAAGCATAACAGCAAAGTCCTCCAGTCAATGGGTTGTAGGTTCAAACTTGGAACAGGGTATTCTGGACTTATTCTTTTGTTCCATCTTGCTTCACTTCAAACTAAACTTAAGAGCGACTAATGATGAATCAGGTTGTAAAATGTGACATGTACGTGGGTATTGATATGATAGACTGAAGGACTTGAATCTCAAAATTCAAAAGCAAATAATTAATAATCATTTCCATCCTGTCAAACAGAAGTGATACTTGAATGCAGTTTAGAAGTCGGAGATGAGTACCATATTAGAGTAATAAGGAATAAGACAGATTGACTTACCCATGACAGTCAATAGATAGTAAAAGTGATATAGTCCAAGGTTTTGCCAACAAAAGTATTAACTAATAATGTTAGTTTGACAAGAATATTACAGATGTTAAGATGTTTGCTTATTTCTTCGCTTTGGTTAGTGTCATTCACGATATGTCAAGTGAGAGCTAACACCCTCCAGGATGAAGACAATCAGCTAGAGTTGTCTCGTGCTTACACAATATTCTTCACTTTATCAAACTAATAATATTTACTTACCTCTGTTGGATTATATAGAAAAAATTGTAATGCGAATGTGACAAAAACGCTAACAAAAATCCTTGGCTGCTGAAAAATGTACATGTCTTGTCAAAAACCGGCATACTGATGATTATTTAGTTGTTCCCTTCAAGGGAGAAATTTTGTACATTAAACAACTTGAGTTGAGACTCAACTATTTGGCCTGACGCAAACATGAAAATTGGTTATACATGTGGTAAATTACAGTTAATGAATGTAATGTAATTCACTATTATTTTAATATCATATGAACAAACTTCAACTTTCGAATGATAGGTAAAAGTTGTCGCAATTGTACAGGATTTATGTGAAAGTAACGACCAACGAATTAACAACACTCAGGCAAATTATTATAATTGCTCAAAATATATCCTAAACTACGTTTTGACAATTCCAAGGGCTACAATAGATGGGAATTTTATTCTCATGACACGAAGATGTGTTGTATTTAAGTGATATCAATTAGTAGATATTTTTCCTTACATTCTGCCAAATATAATTATGTCTGCTGAGCTGATGCTGTCTCTACGATACGAGAGACATTTGCATTTCCTAAATCTTCTTACTTCAAATTTTCGTCGTCTGCAATAGGAAGTCTCTATTGAATTCACTTCGACATGAGTACGCCTGTTGTGTATGCAATCTCTAATTTTCATGACTTGGCCATTTATCGTGATAATATACGATACTAAAAGAGAGCCTCACATCAAGAAGCAAAGTAGCTATGCAACAATAATAATACGTAATCATCACTTCGATATTTATTATGCCGTCGCAACTAAATGTGCATGCTCTATAGGCGGAACGTTAAAACAGCTCACCGTGTTCATAATATTACACCTCGAATTTTTATGTTGACACAATCACGCACGTATTTGGAACGCGCTGAAAATCTCCCTCAAATTACCAGCAACAATAAGTTTAACTTCATACTTTGTTCCTCGCGTCGCTTGGTCGTAATTGTAATGATGACTTGCTCATAAATGGCAGATGTTCTTTGTTTTGTTATTCTTGTTATTTTACGTTCAGCTAAGTCCGCCGAAATTGCAGAAAACGAAGCACATCCTTACATGAATCCAATAATTACGAGAAACCAATTTGTTCTCTGGTCTGCTGGTGGCGCGGCGTCTCCTCCCGCAGTCGACATGATCGTCGTTATTATTTTAATTATATTTATACTAGTGCACCCTGATGTCGCATAGTGTCAGAAAATTTGTTTGCGTAAAATATTAAATATAAATATTCCTGTTTTTTCGAACCCCACACAAGGCCATCTAGCTAGACCATGTTGTTAATTATAATTACCTATTTACTTACTCTTCACTTTCAACTCTGCTCTTATCTCAGATCTGAGAAATTGTTGTAAAAACACTGCAACAGAAAATTAGTTTTTCGTCTTTCAGAGCCGAAAAGCCGAAACCGAGCGAAGAAGAGAAGAGGGATCGAATTATTATTCAAAGAAGTGGAGGCGGTAGACAGAAACAGTAGTAAGCTGGTAGCAGAAGCAATTTCACGTAATGTATGCTATTTTGTTTAAGATTCTTGTCGAGTTCACACCTCGCATCACACGCACATTTATGCTTGATTATGTATGTGGGCGATGATGATAATATTTAGTGTGATGACGGTGGTCATTAGTAGTTTATCTTTTGGGAGAGGACAGCTAGCCACTCTCGACCATTAACTATGGTATGCCTTTGGCTTTTTACTACCTGCGAAAGTGAAATTTGTATCACACAGAAATAATAATGCCTAATAATAAATAATAACTAGATAATAAAACGTTCATTTTTTTACTATAAGTTGTGAAGCAGAAGGCGGTTCGGAATATTGGGACAGACTCTCCTAGCACATTAATGCTCTGTCAATACAGTGTGGTCACTCCTTTCCTTCCAGTATTCTTTTTTATGACTATTGAAAGTTTATTGCGCCGGGTATTGGCTGTTAAGTAGAAATTCTACTTTGATGCATCAAAGCGCTTTTAGGATATTACAATGTCTTCATATTATATTTACATAGATTTGATGAGCAATCATGTTATGTACATACTTCGACGTATATCACTACAGACATACTTTTTTTCTAAAAAATGCGATCTGTCTCAACAACATCACACCACAACGTTGGATTGAATTGGATTGTTAATTTTTTATAGGTGCATTGATTTGATGCTTCTCGAACCATATGTCTCAATAGTGTATGTTTAGCACAATTATACCAATTTTATTTCTATGAAAACAAATCTATTTAGGACATCCTACTAGGTATTACTTTTTCAAATGTCAAAAGAACCATTTTTCATAAAACCCTTAAAGCTTTGCAGCTATAAGGGCTCTTCACTTTCAAATGCTTGAACCGTCGAACTGAATAAATTCTAGAACTTGTCGATTTTCCGTTCGAACACAATATGTAACCTGTCTGTAAAAATACCACGCCACAACAAAGTGATCTCACATATCAATATGTAAGCTTCTTATTAAGAATGCCGAACAGATAGAATTATAATGAATAATATAAAAAAAGCCATAAGCTCACTTATCAATTGGCCGTACTAGAACTGGTAACAAGGAGAATGGTTAACGTATGTAGTATATTCTATTAATACTATACCAATAGACTAATAAATTTTCTGAAATGAATAAAAAACTACTTGGAATTCTCGGTCAGCTTAACAAACATGACAACTCGCCTGACGCCGCCTCTATGAATCTTTGTGTAGGCAAAAGATTTACGCTACGCTGAAATGAAGCCATCGACAATGTATTTTGCTTGATTGTGAAGATTGCAGCATGAAAAGCCATTTCATAAAATATCCATTTCCTACTTAATCTTTGGTTTGTTTCTTGATCTTCTCGGAATTGAAAATCACTTTTTTAGATAAAATTTGAATATGAATGCCCGAGTGTCAGATGGAGATGGAGAAAAATTGTTAAGAAATACATAATATTTATAAAATGCATTGCAATTTTTCTTACTAGAAAAAGTACTAATAAAAGTACTAATATCACTGCACACTGCATTTATTATAAATGCATAATATCCCTATGATTATGTATTTCGTAGTATTTATGTATTATATTTCCGAGATTGTATTGCTTCATAAGCCATGATTCAGACTGAAAGCCAAATTGGAATCGCATCAGTCCAAAATCAAACTAGGTAATTCACCGAGGTAGAAAAAATGTAAGATGAAAAAAATGTATCTGGCTGATGAAAGATGTCTATGAAAAATGATTGCAAAGAGGAATGTTGAATTGAATGCTTTTACACGGAATAAAAAAGTGGATATAATGGGAGGACGCCTTGTTGCGCTGTTGGGATTGCAGAACAGTTTGCTTGGTTAAATAACAAACGACAATTTTGGTAAACGGTATTTTGGATTGTTAAAATATCAAAAGAAGGTTTGAATAGATGATGACAACGAAGAACGACACAACGCATGTTTTTGAAAGTAGTCAGCTATTCACAAGTATTATTTATCATCACCATCATCCTTTTTAGTCCTTGTCCTACAAAAATTTGTCTAATTAGTTTTGGATATGAAGTTGTATTAACTATCTACAAATCATATATTTAATATTTCTTGCGAGTTACAAGCAACTCACAGTAATTTCTCGCGCCGAACATACAAAAGTATTCACTCAGTAGACCGTGGTGAATGGCGAGAAAGAAGAGAGTATTGAATGGTCGAGTAGTACGGTTTCATATTTCTCTCATCACCGCCCTCGATATTTTCATTGCAATAATTTGTTTACAGCACCATTTTGAAAAAGCCAATTACACGAACAAAGAATAAAAAACTTGATGACATTTTGTAAATTTCACGTATTAAATTATACTCGAATACATCATGCAACTCCTTAACTAGTTGATGCAAAGGCAAACGTGCTGACTACTGACGCTGAAATAATAGCCGACGGGGTCATATTTTTTCAGCTGATGGATCTTCACAAAACGCGATGTTGAATGCTTTATGATTAGTACGTCGATTTAACGACGGATAATTTTCAACACCTCGAAACGGGACTTTCATTTTTCTAAATTTCAAAACTTCTGTCAGAGTTTATTTTTTCTCACGCAATTTACACGCACTCCACCAAACTGCCAATGGAAGTTTCCTCAATACCAATTCACATTTGGTCAGAGAAATTATTAGCGCCCTGGCATAAAGTTCGTTTTATGATCTCTGAAAGAGGGCTCAGTCGAAGAAATGATTGAATATGAATGCTAGATGCTAAGTGATATGGCAAATTAAAATTTTCAGCAGTAATAACCATTAACTTGAAAAGCATTAAAAGCACGCAAGACTAGAAAAGCGTCAAAAAATGGAGAAATCTTAATGATTATGACAACTTCATGAAAATGGCGCAACCATAGTAGGAATCTTTGACTAATAACGACAGGAGTGTGGCACCAATTCGAATACAATGTCTACGAACCACTACCAAACGAAGAACCTAGTGAAAAGACTTTTGGGATTTTGAGTAAAAGGAATATGCTGTTTATTATTGTTGCCTATTACGGTATTTATTACATTACCTCTGCATCCTTTCTCTCAAGTTTTATTTTCTTGGTATGGTATTTATGTTGTTCTGTAACTGTTTAACTGTCTAACAAAACAAAAATTTTGGAGGATGAAATTGAATTGCTTTCTTCTCCTGACTTCCTCACGTACAGATAACTTCCTGTGGTGTTCTAAGTGTGTGCTCGCGTTTCCCTTGAAAAAAAAACATCAACGCATTTTTTGAGATACGCCAAGCTTAACAACTCCCTATCTATTTGTTCACTTGATCGTTTTACTTCACTATTTTTGTTGTTATTCCATATGACAAGACATAAACACAGATGATATTTATTTCATGTCTACAAGCAAAACGAGGAGGAGGGAGGCACACAGAGAGACGATGTTTTCGGTTTGAGAATGTCTGAGAGGAAACACTTACATTCATATGAAATAGACAGACGAGACGCACCTCGGAACGGAAGGAAGAAAGAGAAACTGAGCCAACTTACCTCTGTCTTCGAACGTGCGTTTTTCTTTAGCCTTCCCTACAAACCTTTGGGATGAGTCGAGTCAAGCGAGATGATCATGACAAAACTGAAAAAAGTTTGTGGTATGAAAGTGAGACTATGAAAGAGGGCTATTAAGCTATAATGATCCTACATTATGATGCTATTATTGCAGGAAATAAAAATGAAATAAACCATACTTCATAAAAATAATATTTTCTCTCTTTTTGAAAACTAATACCTTCCTGCGGCAACCTTTCTCAAGTCAGCGAATAAACTTTTCAATTTCGACTAGACCGACACAAACAAATCCCATTTCGCTTCTGGTTTTCTGAGTCTGGTTTTGTGCAAACGCAATTTGGGAGTGTACGACTTATAACAAAGTTTAGAATGGGAAATATATTATGCAAATAAAACTGTCGAAGCAACGGTAATTTTGGCAATCCGAGGGAGGTTACTGTTAGTTGTGAGACCGAGCCCTTCGTAGGTTTGATGGATCCAGATTGACTGATAATGGAGGGAGATGTGCAAATGCTGCCACACGTCATACCAAACTTTGCATGATTGCATCAATTATTTTTCCAGAGACTTGTAATGTTAACACTTAAGGCAGCTGTAATCATCTTTCATGAAATGGATGCGAAGATGCGAAGAGGCTGTGAAAAAGCCAGTTAAGAACAACATGTGGAACAACCACAAAGAAGCGTTATAATAACGATCGTTTTGTCAAGACTGTGGCGTGTCCCTCCACGTAAATGCGCAAAATTGTACATTTTAATTCATGTCACTATCACCTTCATCATCTCTCCAAAGAACGTAAAAGGAAAAAACAAAGCACATGCGACTTTTATTAAGTCGATGTTATTGCTACAATGTGGACGGACACCTTTGTAGGAATGCATGCTCGCGAAGAAGGGAGATGATTCTCTTGTTGCTGATAGTCTTCTTTTCGTGTCTATACAACGCCTCAAATATTCCTTTTGGTTTTACTTTACGCATGAGAATTATTATCTGGGAAAATTTATTCTCCTCTCTCTCTCTCTCTGGTTTATTCTTTGTTTTGTTTTCCTTTATGGCGCACAGTCATCAAAACGTATCTAGATATTACGTAAAGTCATTATTCTTTTTTTAAAAATCTCTAGATCAGCATCACCAATCGCGGAAGGCTACACCCTTCAACTCCAAAGCTGGTAACTTTTCATTATGTGTGTTTTTGTGGAGAGTCATTATCTGCCTGTCATTCCTGTCTTGTTTAAATGAAACACGCAGTAATTCATAAAACGGTCGCATGTAGTTTGTGTCCCAAACTGAGCGGATGAATCTGTATCTCTTCTCAAGCCTTGCCTATTAGCAATATGAAAATTAGCCCTATCCATTATGTCAGAACAGTTAAGGTATTTAAGATCCAAGATGTAAAATTATGCATATCGTTTTTATCATTTCCTCCTGTAAACGGACATTAGAGTTGCATTGTTGTTGCTGCTGCACTGCACTCCTACTGCTACTCACAGTCACAGTAGAGAAAATTTTGGACTGGGAGGAAGATGAGAAATCTTCACTCTCCGTTGACTATTCAGGTTTTAACAAAGATGACTTGTAAAAAATGAGGACCCATCCAAAAGCCGGGTTGCAACATCAGCCAAGTATGTCGACAAACAATTACACTACCAATAAAAATAATCATAATAATAAGTTGATTGTTATGATTATTACTTGTGATGTGAAAGAAGACATTTCAAAGAAGCAACATTGCATGGCATTGGTAGTAGTGAGTACTGGGGACTGTGGCTGTAATGCAACAATAATTCATTTTCACTTATTGCATAAAATTGCAGTTAAACATTGCATTAGTGATGGAATGGAATACAGGGTTTTTTAAAGACAGATTCATACTACAATGAGCTACATAATCTTTTAGTTGGACTAGACATATGTCCCCACCATGAGCAATTTATTTCACATAATCATTATAAGAACACCTAAAATTGTAGGTATTTATTTTAATTTTTCACTAATATTACCCTCATTATCGCCTCGTTTTACCAATTTTTTATCCTTTAATATGGACACGACATGTACGGACAGGAAACAAGGTTGTTTGCAAATATTGTCAATTTTCCATGCTATAAAGTCAATGTGAAGAAGGCATCTCTTTGGAAGTCTGACTTACACACGTGGATTTCAGATTGGAGATCGTAACTGAAATTTTAAATAAATTGTCCGTTTAAAATAAAGTTTAGCACACCGTGGATAGATGCTTCATTCAGCCAGATTCAATTAAATTGGGAGTTTAATAATTGAAAAAAACATTGTCGTTACATCACATTCGTTTTTTTCTGTTGATTTTAAAAGCATTACTATGGATTCGTGAACCAAATGTTATCAAATAAAATAGGACCATGTCATTTAACGTACTGCAGTTGCTGGTGATTTGGCTTGGCTTCTTTGTCATTTTAAATCTGTACACTACAGTCACAGTGTCTAAGAAAGAAACATTGATTGTAACACGAAGGCAAAGCCATGATGTTACTGGCAAATAACTGAAAAGATGAGAGAAGATGATGGCACAACAAATTTTCAAATAATCACTAAGCAATTGAAATACGACACGCATTCATGTATATGTAACTTTAGCAGTTGGATCTTTAAAATGATCTACCTTGTGTGCTACGACGCATAGAAAATATAGCATATTAATATACCTGTTTGTTTGCAGTTAACAATCAGAACCACTCTTCGTCGTTGATACTTACGGTTACGGTCATTCGCAGATCGAAGTACTTGGAATCTTGCTTTACGGCTGCCAATAATGTACCATTGCTAATTTTTGTTTCTATTTAACCTGGCTCAAGTTTCACGCGTTTTTTGCTGTGTTGCATTTTCCAATTATTCAGATATTAAGTATGTACGATTTTCTATTCAAGACTAGTAACAATTGAGGACAGCTCCTAAATCGTACAAGTACGGAAATGGCAATGGGTGGGGAACAAATTTTTATATTTGATGGACAACAACATTTCAGATTACTTATTCACCGCGTGTACAACAGATTGGTATCCCAATCAATACGTATTCATATTTTTAGTTTTTAAAGTATGCTAACAATTCCAATGTTAAAGTTAAAAATAGGTTTAATACATATATAGTTAAATCAATATTTTCAAAGGTGGTGCAAATCAATAAATGAAACACGTTGTTCTTAATGCATATGATAACTTGAGATTTACCAGAGTGAGAAAGGATTCGTGAAGAATATGTCGCCAATTATGTTTTTAAAAGATTAGAAAAATGTCCTTCAATCATTACAATAGGTAAATTGCAAGATTATGTTATACATAATTACCTCAAGCTTCATGTGGATGTTTCGATGTTTGCAGTATGCTCGAAGGAACAAATCGTGTAAAAATTGAAATAAAAAGTATAAAGGTTGTTTTAATTTACGTACGTTTTTACAACTTGTGCTTGTCACTTGAAAATGACATGAAGTGTAGCTTCCAACTAGTCAAGGTTTGCATGTAAAGGGACACTAAATTAATATAACATTTTCAGAGCCAAAAATTGTCTTGCATCATTCCACTTCATCATCACGAATCACGGTGGGATGACATTTGTGAGGCATTTCAATTTTTATTTTATTGCTTTTATTGCATTACATTCGTGCACTTTTCGACTGAAAACATCGCTATGACAATGTACAGCTCAACAGCTTCAAATGAAATACCTATCCTACTCTCACCTAGTATACACTATTTTGACTAGGGATTGTAGGGATTCACTAAAATACAAAATATTTAGTCCATTTTTATATTTTCAAGCAACAACCCTCATCGATGTTATTGTTGTTGCTGTGTCAGGTAATAAAAGTGTTATTACATTTTTGCGCAAGATGATGTCAAAGAAACGATGGAAGAGTCAAAATATTTCATGGTACATTTACAATCTCGTATTAACAATTAGGGAGTTGATACTTAGTTTAGCAACGTACATTTGCTTGCATTTACATTGTTCATTGGAGACATAGGGTAAACGAGGTCTACCCAAAAGTATCCAAATAGTAGGAAATATTAGTACCTCTTTTTATGTGTATAAACTGCGAACAATGGGTTGCAATTATTTAGGAGGGGAACTTGTTTCCTGTTGCACCATTATTTATCCTGAAGTAAACCAGTTTCAGACATGAATTGCTACGCATAACAATACAAATTAGTACTGGGCTGGAAATACGGATTGCAAAAATTATTTAGCACTAATGTCTAAGGCGTGGAAGCTTTTTATTAGATTCATCCTCTGCTGACTGTGAAAATGTTTGTACCTGAGTTCGCTGTGCGTCCAAAACGAATATCGACCCGAAAAAGTATGACGCAGCAAGATTTTATAATGACGTTTAGGCGACAAAATATGCCACGAAACCTCACAGTGCAACAAATGACAAGGTAGTATCTAAGAAACAATTAAAGTGAGGTCGGCAGAAGCAGGAAAAATCGACTTTTGGTAGATGTTGTTCTTGCAACATCATTTTGAAAGCAAAATTTTAAAACTATTTTTGTTCCAATAAATTCTACGTTTGGTACTCAAAACAATGAAAGGAGGAAAACTCGATTTCATGGTGTACTCGGAAAGTAATCGAAAGTGTTGAGCTTCTATAATTGTTTGCAACCAGAACGGTGATTTTTAAATATTATCACATTCGTTTACAATTGACAAGAATAAGTCGAATTTAGTTTAACTTGAGACAATCCAATGCAGCAACTTCAGATCAGAAGAGAATTTCACATTTCACGGTACAAATTGTTCCGTAGCAGTAAATTCAACCAACAAAGAAGCTTCGATTTTGTGTGTGCAATAACAGTGACTCTGAGGATGGGATTATATGGTTCAAATAAAACTCAAAAATGCAACAGTTACATTACAACACGATTAAAACACTTTTCAGATATGGTGTTTAGAAGTTCAGTGTTTCAATTAAAGAGATTGTTTTATGGTCTGTACGGATACCAGGAATTCATGTTCTAGTACTTAAGGTAATCCATTAATGATAAAATAACTGTATTGGCTGGATACTTTATCAAATTGTTTACTTCGTTGTTTAATTGTAGCCATTACTAATTCTCTTTGAAAACGACAATTTTAGGATATTAAAAATTAACATAATTTCCAGTTATTAAAAATCCATCTCGAAACAATGATTATGCTTAATGTCCAACACCACGACCAAACGCTTAATGTTTTGGTGGTTACTTTGTTACCGCCCACATCAAGGTTATGAAGAGAAATTAATATTCAAGTATAAAGATAAATAATGTTGTGCATGTAACTACGTCGGTGAGGGCCACATTCCGTCGGACTCACACTCCTAATAAAATAAAAGAATGGATGACGATGGACACATTAGGCCATTGGCAAAGAAAACATTTTTATGTAACATCTTCTTACATCTTATGGGTAAAATACAAAGCCGCGGTCAGCAAAATCTAGGAAAGCGAACATGAATGTACACACATTAGATTTGCAACAAATCCTATTTACATTGCTAATTCCTTTGTGCGTTGCTTAGCGTGGGCAATAAATTCTTAGTGCAAATGTTCTTAATTACAGTAAAAACATTTGTGCGACAGATACACATTGGTTTTTAGTTTGGCTGAAGAGAAACCCAGTACATACATACAGAAGAGGATTATGCAAATTCAAGATTGCGTTTTGCATGGCTACTACCTACTTCATATTTTAGCCTTCTTGTTCTAAATTGTTGTGTTCAAAATATCGCATAATTTCAATTAAAAGTTATAGTTTTAACGATTTTATAAGACCCGTAGCCCGTAGCTGGCCTTCCTTAATGACATTAGTGGACATTTTTGTACATAACGAACTATATAAACATTCCCAACTCCATAAAGCTGAAAGCAAATAATCGACTTGATATGTTGCAAATTTACCGGACATGAAATATAATCTCCGATTTCGAACTTGCAACCACTAGTACTAATCGTTTCGCAAATAATAAATGCTAATACCTTTGTTATTGTATGTCGTTCGTTGTAAATACAATAAAGGAATGTTTGTCAGGATTTCTATTGTTTGCTATTTGCTAAATATAATACCTAAGGGACAACTGGAGGCATGACAGTTAAATTAAATTAAAAGGACTGAGGCTGCTGGTGTTGGTCTAGGCGGGCGAAATATGGTTTCCGAGTACAAATTGTAAATTGACGACACGTGAATTGCATACAGAAGCGCCAGTTCGAGTAACGGGTCTGTATTACAGACTCTGTAAGCACGTTTGGTTACAATATTAAAATGTGGTCCTCCGCCATAATTGGACTGACGAAATTAAAGTATGAACAGAAAAGGTAATGAAACATGGTGAGACACTGAGAAGCAATGCCCTAGATTTCGAGTGAAAATAATCTTTGTGAATCCGTAACCAGTAGCAGAGCAAGAGATTACATGAAAACTGGATCCGTTTCGTAAACTCATCTTGTATGTGAAGCATTTTGTCGAATCACATTATGATCGTAATATTATGATGTTCCTTAAGAGTGTGCTGTACTACTTTCTAAGCACATAATCAAAGTCGATAAACGAGGAACTGCTTCCCGTCTACGTGATTTCGAACTGTTGAATAAAGACAAACTTCATTTTGATTACTTGTGATGTGTTTTTGATTTCTAAATGTAAGTGACGCAAAAAGAAATGACCACTCTCCAAATTTGGTCGAAACGGTTTCCTCTTCAGATTTTTTATGCGATTTCAATTTGAAATCTGCCTGATATGAATTTATAATTCAGCTGGAAATCTGAATCCACGATTCCAAACACGTAACAGTGACATTTCAATTTAATTTTTCTGATCGTCTATGAGGTGGGTTGGTCAGAGTTAATTTTCTCTCGTTTGACGTCTTTGAATAAATTATCAATGTTCGGAAAATTTTAACAATGCCTAAAGCTATATAAAACCAATTGCCACATTGTTGGGTGTTGTGTTTGAAACACAATGCAACATTAACACGATGACAAGATGACATAGTTATCAGTAGCGTAACACATAAAAAATTACTTCCCGTACGCATTACTACGTAAAAACAAAATAATTACGATGTAATTTATATTATCTGCATTTTGTACCTTTGCTGTTAAAATGGTGAATGTTTTACGTAGGTCGTAAAGCTGCGTGCTATTATGTAAATATTGAGTCAGGTTAAAATATCCCTGTATGAAGGAAGAGAGGAAAGGAAGGTTGCACCAAACTCCGGTTCTTGTAATCTTTCATCAGGTATTAAAACACGCGACTTTACTCATGTAAAATGGCTGTAATATCATTCTTCATTAACAGCAATAATAACAATGAAATTACATCCTTCGTAGATTCATTGTTTTCTTACTTTATGCATTATCATTATCCGAACTGGTACTTGCGCTATAAACCGAAAGTAAACATTACAGCTCGTACTTTCTTCTCTTGACACAATGATGATAACACTCGACAAGTCCATTTTACGGGATTTATTTATCGCTCTTTCTCAATACACGCATTGAAGCACAACCTCCACTTGCAGATTAAATTTGAAAAATGTTAAACATATCTATTAAAAATGTTGTAAAGTGCAACGTGCCTTTTTTCTTTCGTAATCACAATCAGTAGACATTCGTTTTTACAGCGAAATAAATCCCGAAAACCAAATACCCAGCAATTACGAATGTCGTAAGATAATTACAGAAATTATATAATACGCGTCTCCCTTGTCCTACTTATTGAAATCTGAATTTCTCTTGCATGATGTGTTTAAAACTTTGAGAAATGAAGAAAAAAGATTCAAAATCTTGAGGGTGTGTTCGGTCGAGGAACATTGAGTTGTTCAGCGGATGAGACAGCCTATAAACGAGTAACGGAATTTACCATGTACCACGGTACAAATTGCCATTTTAACGGAAATGTACCTTGTAAATTTGTCCGTAAATAGAACATTTTCTTGTACGAACTGAAGCCCACGGCGGGTTCACACGAACCTTGTATGATGTAATTGTGGTTAGTCGTCAAAGAAAATTATTTCTTGCAGCAGGCAACTGCAACAGACAAACATTGCATTCATTTATCAAAAAGTATCATATCATAGCTAATTACATCCTTGGTCGTTGTCGTTTTAAATCTACGTAGTACGCTCGGACCACAAACTGCTTCTGACTGGGGAATATTCTTCATATTGTTTTCATTCCTGAGTCATGACTCATGAGACAAATTATATCAATTGTTATGCGCTGATTGTTACTACACAAGTAAAAAGAAATACAAATTGCTAAACACTTCAATAATTCATCTTCTTCAATTACTTCACTATGAGAAACAGAAGCACGACGAACTACGAAGGACATTATCCTTTTACACCACTAAACCCAAACAATGAAGTCATGTCAACGCAAATTGTGAACGCAAATTCGTTCTTTAAATATTAGATTCAAAGCTCATTGTTCATATTCGAAGCAATTGTGCAATTGATAGTCTCTCTTGTTCAGCTATGCCTCCCAACTTGATTGTTGTGATTTAAAACTAAGAAGGTTGAGTGAGACGTGCACGTGAGTGAGACTGAGAATTGGTTTTGCACATAATGCAGTAGATGACTTACTATTATAATTATAACTACCATCATATTATTACCGAAAGGGTAATGGCATAGTTAAGTAATTGTGCTTTCATGTTGTGTCAGTGTCATCGTCTTCGTCTCGTCACTGTAATCAAAGTGGCGCGCGTGCACAAGCCCAAGAAAAAATAGTCCTCAAGAAGTTTCCGATTTTTTATCCATTTCATTCGACTTCTACAAGACGCATTTTACGGGCAGAACAGAAAATACCACGCGCTTTGTTGTTTGGTTTGAAAATCATTCATTTTTATTACATTAAATTAAACTTCTTCTTCTTGTGTTTCCTCTCATCCATTCTCTGTGTGCAGATGTCCATTTTACATTTGATTTTCGACTTTCGCCTTTTGTGTTCCCTAAGTTGTAGATCTCGCCCTCGTAGCAATCGAGTGCAAGTACATACATAACACTTTGTTTACAAATTAAATTAAAACCTTTACAAAAAATAAAGGTCGGCAGCGAGACGCGAGACTATAAAAAAAGTAAGTTTTATTTTTATCAAGTTATAGTCAGTGTGAGTGTGAACTCCTGTTCTGAATGTCAACTTTGACTGTGTGAAAATTAGGTAAAAAAATATTCCAATGACTCATCTCGCTGCATTACATCATTGCATTGCACCTTTGACAAGATTGAATCAATTGAATGTCAATTTTCTAATCAACAATAAGAACAATCAAATCTAAAAATTGAACATAACAAATATTACGTTTTTCGTTTGGAGTGAGTTTAATTTAGGAACACTACAAAAAGTAGGGGTTTTTGGTGACATTTTAATACTCTGACGATGATTGGCAACGTCCTGCTGGATGTTACTAAAAAGCTAAAATTAAGTAAACTCAAGTAGTTTTCAATAATCAACATCATCACTCTTCCTGTGATAAGACATCAAAAGACCCAGTTGAATGATAAGTTGACTATTGACAAAATTACATGTTTTACGTGGTACAAAGTCAGAAAAATATACCAATTAAAAGTTATTATTGTTGTTATTTTTATCTTTTCAAAGGTGATTATGTCAGACGAACATGTTATTGAAAGCTATCTTTCATGTAACATGTCATATTTCATTTCAACTTCATGAACAAGAAAACTATATTTTTTAAACAATTGTTTCATAATAAAAATCGGTCCTTTTAATGAGAAACTGACACATGCATAAAGCCAGCTGATATTTCTTCCAGTTTACTACAAAAATCAATTTATAAAAAGCCAAGGGTCACATTTCACAAGGGTGTGCGGCGTAGAAGGTTAAAATGTTATGATCATAGACATTATTTTTCTGTTAAACAGTTTAATCTAATTCCCAGAATAATCAATTAAAGTTAGTTTTTCTGTATTTTGGGACAAAAAAGTAACCCTGGAAAAAATCCATTAATTAATCAGGTAGTTGCGTTCGATTAATATTCATATTTTAGTCGAGTATCAAAATCAAAAGTTAATTAACTCTGTGTTTTAATTGACCAACCGTATCCGAATTTGGATTCACATACATAGTTGCTTTGTCATTTGTCTTTTACAACAACCTTCTGGTTCATATCTGCACGGTGGTGGATGTGTGAGTGTGAATGCAAGACAAGTCATACGGCAGATGAGATAAATTTTTCTTTGTTGTTGTCGTACTTACGTACGCAATACGTTTATTGTCATTGTCTCATTTTAGGGGTTCCTGCAGTCGATTGGATATTGGAAACAAATTTCAAAATTAAAATAAATAAACTTCAGCCACAAATAATTTAACGAGTGCAGTTTGGTTTGGTGGTGTAATAGACATCAATTTGTTAATCCCCTATCAAGATAACCGTAGACACTTGGAGCTTAAAGTCGAAGTGATAATAATAGGTATTATCTGCGCTATTTTCATTTACTTTGGTCATCAAACTTCGTTTTCAATTTCAATTGTAATAACTGCGTGGTTATCAAGAGCGAAACTATTTGTCGCATCATCAGCTAATCCCATTCGTTATTATAGAATTTTACTTTACGATGGAAATGCAGTAGATTACGTCCGTTGACATTTGATAGACATTCAATTTAGATTT
The DNA here is from genome assembly GCA_021029165.1 of Cyphoderus albinus. Classification (NCBI taxonomy): domain Eukaryota; kingdom Metazoa; phylum Arthropoda; class Collembola; order Entomobryomorpha; family Paronellidae; genus Cyphoderus; species Cyphoderus albinus. The sequence goes on along the minus strand of VYYJ01001329.1, from coordinate 9,348 downwards.
TAGAATGATAATGGACGAAAACGCATGTGTCTTTACTTTTGGAGCTGATCTGTTTTAAAGTAGGATTCCTATGAGTTGATTGGTTAGTTTTGTTAAGTTAGTTCAGTCAGTACGGAAACAGTACTCTTGAATTATATTATAACATTATCAAATCATCGTATAGTAATGAATTACTAAGAGCTTGTTTTTCATTCATACATCATATGCGAAAATGCAAGTTCCACAAACCAATACTTGAAATTGGTGAGTTGAGTTTTAGTGTTTCAAAATTTAATTGAGTCACAATTCTAGGTTCACTTAGTTCATTAAATCATGAATTAAGATTGATTAAGGTTGATTGAATTAGTAGACGTTTTAGAGAAATTGCGAAGACTAAGACTGTTATCAAAGCAGGAACTTGATAAAGGCCATTAAATTTTAATTCTTGATTCTTATGTTTTGTTTTTTAGATTGCTGCCCAGAAATAAATCGAGCCCATGACGGATTTAGTATTTTGAACACTCAATTAAGAAAGGGATAAAACAAGTCCTACCTGTCAAGAAAATGGCGACCCACGCTATGGCCATGGCTAATCGGATTCCGATTACGGAAGACATAATTCGACCCCAGATGCTTCAACTTCGGGAGTTTCGACCGTTTAAAACAAGTGACGAATACCTCTGGGCCATGAAGGAAGACTTATCCGACTGGTTAAATACATTGTATCCAGAACTGTCTATTAACCCTCAGATATTCATGGAGTCTTTGGAAACCGGCATTGCTCTCTGCAAGGTGAGTATTAAACTTTTTATGATATTGATAAGTTGATAACTTCTTTCGACTCGTGTTTCGACTTGTGTTCAATGACACTCTTAATCGGAATGAACATTTTGTTCTAATATGGAAAGACATTAAACGAATTAAACCGAACCGATTGTGTCAAGTCCTTTAAAGAAAGACTAAATGGGTGTTTCAATTAAGTACGTTACGTTCAGTTAAGTACGTTTCAAAGTTAATGCTTTGAATGAGACTGTCTAATTGGACGTAACGATTAGAATTTGGCAAACTCTTTTTTATTTAGTCATATCTTATCCGGTTTAGGTTTAAAGATGTTTTCCCTAGAAAACTGAAACACCGATACAACAGTTTATTCAAAGTTTAATGTACTTATGTATCACAATCGCCAATCTGATCGTAATATACATTATTTAAATGCGCACATAGTTTGTGATGGGGAGGTCGGTTTCACTGCATTGCGTGATTCAATAGTTTTTGTTTGATCATGGTCCCTTGACTGTTTTGTGGTAACAATAATATTATGGAAATTATAACGAAAAAACGAGGAATGCCGAAACATGAATAACGGACTGTGTGAGATGTCTAATCATTAGCCATTAGACATGGTTTATTGGGCTTAGGGTTGTTGGTCGACTGCCATACGATGTGTAACTGGTTTTATTCATTGTTATACTGAAGTTTGAAGTACAAAATGAATTATGATCATTTTAACCTTTGTGGACTTCCAGTGTAAATTTTATTAGAAATCGCCCACTTTGTAAAATATTGTACGGGTTCTTGATCGGATATTTTTCTTTAAGGAAAACTTTTATCTCATTTTGTAGGAGTTGAGTGAACGAATCTGCATAAGGGGAAGGAAAGCAACAGCTCATGCTTCCTTCATTATCTAGTTATTGGTGTAATTTATTGATCTGATCTCGCAAGTTGTTCTTAAGCTTTCTTTCTTATGTGTTTTCAACAGCACGCAAATAATGTGAAACGTGCCTGTAATGAGTGGATCGAGGCTGGGGGAAAACTGCCAAAATGCTGGGGTAAAGAATGGAAGTTGCCCAACGGAGAAGTTACATATAACTCTAACGCAAGACCGGAAACGTTTTTTGCGCGTGACAATGTTCATAACTTTATCGTATGGTGCCGGAAACTTGGGATTTTTGAGTGCTTATTATTCGAGTCCGACGACTTGATTTTACGGAAAAATGAAAAAAATGTGATCTTATGTCTTTTGGAGGTAAGTTTTATTTTTATATTAATCCCTTTCAAGTTGTACGCTATAATTTTGTAATTTTAACAGTACTTAAGTAGTCTAGCACATTTAATAGTATTGAAGTGGAGTTATTTCAATTAATGGCATGTATTTGTTTGTAAATATAAGTGAAATGTTTATAGATTATGCTTTGTTTGTCATTTGTATAAATGAAAATAAATATATGAATGTCTGTGATGTAGGTTGCACGACGAGGATCCTATTTTGGTATGGCAACTCCGTTACTGGTGCAATTTGAGAAAGAGATTGACAGAGATATTGCTAAAGATACAGGCCAAGAGTTAAGCAGTTCTGGCGAAGAGGAAGAGTCATTCATTGAGTACGGCCCTATTCAGCAGATAATTACGAACGACCTGCGATCCTTAGATGAAATGGTAATGTTTTTTTAGTAAAATGCTAAATAGTTGCATTAAATTATAATTTCCGAATGGATGACTTAACTGATGGTACTGTAAACTTGATCATTCACTATATTGATATCCAGGTTCGTGAACTTGTTGAACGGTGCAGTTGCCCTACCCAGTTTCCTATGATTCGTGTAGCAGAGGGCAAATACAGAATAGGAAATACCAAAGTGATGATTTATGTTAGGGTAAGTGCTCGTGTCTACCTTACAATGAAATTTGAAAGGAGGTCTAATCTCACTTCGCATTTAATTTTTGTTTGTAAAGATTTTAAGGAATCATGTAATGGTGCGAGTTGGGGGAGGGTGGGACACACTAGCGCATTACCTGGACAAACATGATCCTTGTCGTTGCAGTAGCGGTAAGTTGATTTTATAGGTTTTTAAGACTCCTCTGCAATGAATCGAAGTACACGAACTTGATGAGCTCATGTTATGGAAATTTAAATCTACAGGTCACAGAGCAACAGTCGCTTCGAAGCTAATTATGAAAGGAGAGGGTGTCACTCCAAGAATGAAGGTCGAATATGAAAGGTACATCATGTTTTTGAAATTATTTTTATTCTAAAATTTTTTCATATCTAAATTTCTGAATATTATTTGTTTCAACTCATGCGTAAATGTCATGAATTCGATTTTCAAATGCTGCTAATAATTAGCCCACATGGAAAGAGTACCTCAGATCGTGCAAGGTAATCAACCTTTGAGAGAAATTTAAGGGAGCAGTACAAAGTTTGGGAGCCTGTTGCACGTCTTTTAATTTTAATAGTGTATACATTGGTATATAAATTCAGCTATCATATTTAAATGCACTCTTCAGTTTTTACGGCAATTCTTTGTAAAGCGTTGCATGGAATAATATTTCACTGTGGAGATCCGCACTCTATTAGCACAAAATGCATGATGAAATGTTATGTTATAAGCTCATTTTATCCAAGCTGGGGGTTGCTACAATATCAGCACCGATTAAGGTGTTTCTGCACTATTTACACCGGGATAAAAAATGCATAACTCACAGTCAGTAGAAGAAAGCATTGTTCACATTTTATTTCATACTACCTTTGTCTCCTTTACAGACGCGATCTCCCGTTTGATCCTGTGGCACAATCAACTCCAAGTTTTGGTACGGGAAAGAAGCAGATTGATTTAAGCGACTCTGGTTCTGAGATATCTGATGAGGGATACAAGACTTCCGACAACGCGAAATTGATGACTGAAATGCTTAACGGCTCAAGCCCCGTTGTCGACTTCAAACAATTACAAAATCGAAACAAGCATACTGGACTACGAAGCCGCCCTGGGTCCACTGACGAAGGTTTGTAAACGTTAGATAGTTCTGTATACGGTTTATAGAAAAAATCAACATTGAGAGACTCTATGAGGAAAGACAAACAAAATAATTTTTTGTGTTTCGATTTGATTTTTGAAATCTACGACAAATTCATCATGAACTATACCGAATTTTGCAAAATCAGAATTAGCCATTTGGGCCAATCGTCTTATTGAGACCATTTGCTAGAATTGTTTTCTAAAAGTCAAATTTACCAAACAACATCCATTTCGCCATTTTAATAACTGGTCGTTCTTTTTTTTAAAGTAAATTTGAGTTTTAGATCTTTCCTCAATGAGTCTCTCATTGTAAGATTTTCAAGGAACTAAGGTTAATTTTTATTGGCAAAAATAAAAATTAATAATTTTCCTTTCTCAGATCGCCCCGACTCCAGATCCACCGATGAAGAATCCATTATTCCTGCAGCAAATCAGCCAAAGATAGTTAAAAGCAGCAGCAGTAGCAGGGTAGTTGGAAAATCTTTTACATCTTCACGCCCTGTAACTGAAAAAGGAAGGACGGCTGGTCGCAACTCCGAGGGTGACATCAGTGCTACAACTGCGACACATACGCTACCACGGACAACTGGCATTGTTAAATCAAAGTCGACCATCGCGGCAAACAAACGTCCTACAAGAAGTTTATCCGCTGGAGGGTCACAAGAATTTTTTGGTAGAAACTATTTGGCGAGTCAACGAATGGGACGAACCCCGACAGCGAGTCCACGAACTCCAACCACAACACGCGCTGCAATAGGCAAAAACACGTGGAATGGGCCAAACTCAGGTTCCCGTTCCCGGGTACGTGGAAATTTATTTCAACCTGACCTTTTCGGCGATAAATGTGACAGTAATGGAGATAAGAGCATAAATGGCGAAGACGTTAAAGATTTGGACCTGGCGACGTTGATTAGAACTGCACTGGAACTACCGTCTGATGAAGATAAGATTTCTCATATCGAACTAGCTCTGAAAAAGTTAGAAGCTAAACAAAGCCGACAACCCTCGTTGGATAACCAAATTGCAAGCCTGCCATATACAATCTCTGCCGACTCCAGCCCAAGTCACAGCAAATCAGTCGCTGTTAAGAAGCGTAAAGAGAATGGCTCAACAAAAATACCAAAACCAACGTTTTTTTAGAATTTCCACAACCATGATTTCTTTATTAATATTTAAGTTGGTACTATATTATTTCTGTTCTAATTCTCTGAAAGTGGCGCACAGTTTTCCTTTTTCCTTTTACTCATTCTTTTGTTGTTTTTCTATACATATACAAGAAAGTTGATCCACACCGAATATTAATACTTAAAGATGGTAACCATTTTATACTTACTACGCATTTATAATATTTAGATGATTTATCAACATTCTTACACATCAGGTTTAGAGACTGAAATTCGTAAGTAATTTTACAACTAATTTTAAAACTTACCAAATACTTTTAGTCTTCTCCCTTAATACCAGTTAGGGTTGTGAATTGGTAGAAGTTGTTAAATACGTAACCTGCTGATATTTGCTATATTACTCAATCACTGAATCAATCGAAATTGTCCTTTCAGAAAACGTTGGGAATTGTGTTTAGAATTCAATTCAACGAGTGCACTTTGAGGAATGTAGTTTTGATGATTTCCGTTACAATTATTGAGAGTTACGTAATTACGAAAGTTATAAAAGTTACAGCAGTTTTCAAAATTATTTTGCTTAAGCTATTCCGATAGGTTATTTTCTTGTGTCGCCTACTTTCATTTCGAGTACAAATTTTCCCGTTGTTCCTTTCCAGGATTATTGTAAAAATAAAAATTAAATGTACAAGTTTTATTTGATTTATTTTACGAGGAACAAGTGTTTGTCTGAATAAAAATGATCATCTTGACATTTTTGTTATTTTGTTCTATTTTTTGTTAGCTAACTCGCGTCAAGTATTTATTTTAAACTAATTAAGGAAACATTGACAGTTTTGAGTCTTAATTATGGTTCATGCCAATTATCGATTGTTTCACTAAATAAAACATATTCTACGTTTAAAATGGTTAATTACATTTGTGCCACCGTTGATGATGTAGCAGGAGAAAAAAGTTCTGAAATCGATCACATTACAAAAATGCCGCTAGAAGTAGACCACCGACCTACCTGTGTAGGAAGTGGAGAAGTTACCGAGCGTATTTTTTGTTTGGCAGTCCTAAATTTAAATGTTGAGTGCCTTCAATGTAACGCTTTGTATAGAAGTAGTAAGTAAATGTGATGCGTATGTACCTATAATACGATTATTATTACGATTATATGCCTCCGTAAGTTTTAGATTTATTTACCATTAAACTCGCAGTTAATTTAGTAGAGGGAGTTTGTTTTACTAGCTGGATTAGGTTGTGGCGAAGCAGTGTAGTAGGCGCAATGTTTGTACATATTACGAAAGAAAATGTATAGTGTAATTTTTAGTTAGGCCGCATTAAAACATTTCATTTTAACTTAGCTCAGCTGCAAGATAACTGTTAGAAAGGCAATGACAGATGGTTAATTCTGAAAGAAAGATCGTTTGAGTTCCAATTTTTAAATATGTCATTAAATATGTAAATGTAATATGGATTATACTTAGATCGTTTTTCAAAAACGAGACTGCCTCGGTATTAAATTTGCCAGGCAGCACATATAAGTAAGATTACGACAGAATTTTATTATAATATTTGGTATACGTTTGCCCTGCATTTCAACTATTCACGAAGTATTCGGTTGTAATTATCGTAAGTTGGTAGTCCGATAAAAGTATGAGTGTACATGTGCACTCTAACAGAGCCAAATAAAATTTGACGTATGGCAGGCCAGTCAGAGTAAATAAATCAATTATGCTCGAGAGAATTATCGTAGAGAAATTATTCACTATATAGGTTAACGCTTCATTGATACGAATAAAATGATGATTTCCGCCTGTGGCCAAGTTAGGTAGTTATATTAAAACTGGTTCGTACACAGAGCGTTAATTTTTCCATTTTTGTAAGTGCTAATCACAACTAACAGTAAAATTCTATAAAACTTTAAAACTATACATGGAGATTAATTTTATCCGTACTTGTAACTGTAGCTTTACTGATAGCTTTACTGACAATCGCTTTGAAAGGATTCCGACTCCAACTAGCTAATAGATTGGCTACACTGCTAAAAACGTACTCACTATAAAAATACACCTTTTACTACTAACAGTGAATAATGAATGTGTCTTGAAAGACTTTATGCTAATAATTACTTTTCTGACTCTGAACACGATTCAAATGAATAAATTATGTCACGTTACAATTGGGATTGTTTGTAGATTAGCCAGTATACACTTTTAGCACATTCTCTCTGCAATGTGTTTTAAAGGTAGACTGATACTTTCTGAGAAAGCCAGTGTGATTTGTACTTTTAGATAAACTTTTACCTACGAATGTAGTAATGTAGTAAACTAGTTTACGAAAATTATCAAAATTATGCTCAAATCCAGACATTATCTTAATAAAGAGATGTGGTTATGGAAGTATCCCAAAACTTAAACGCAGTAAGCAGCAGGTATAAAGAAATACTTTCGAAAATACTAGCACAAATCCTGTATGCCTTAAACATATGCGTTAGGCGGAATTAGGGACAAAAACCAATTCTTAACCATGGCAGCTTAAATAACTGTTACATTCGATTAATTTTTGTTTGAATTGACTACAGAATCAATTCTGCTATAATAATTACTTCGCGGTTGAGTTTAGAAGTAGCAAACCAATTTACCAGGAACGACTTTGTGACTGATTTCCAAGTATTTTGAGACAAAAGACAGGACGCTTCCTTTCTTTTAAAAGTGTGATTTCTCCACGAGTTTATAAAAATGTTCTGCTGATTCTCATTTATCCAGCGGTCCATTAATTCTTTAATGAGGAGTGTTACTGATACACTCTACCAAAAAATTTAAGGGAAATTAATGACAAGAATCTGGGTATCTTAACATGTAAGAAATAAATATCAAAGTGTTTTCTTTTATGTCAGATTTAATATGTATTAATATTTGTATTTAAGTTTATTTAACAGTAACAACGCATTTATAGTCTAGAGTAATGTACGGATTAGTCAAGAGTTATAGTATTTGTACTTGTATTAAAGTTAATAATAATCAGTAAAAATTAACTGAAGATAGTTTGTAAGTACAATTTATTGTATATACCTCTGATCGTTTAAATAAATCTAAAAATATAAAGTATTAAAGTGAAGAGATCAATATTGTATAACCGGTGGATTTTGTAGAAGACTTGGTAACATGAAATGAATCGGGAGTGACGCAGAAGAGACAATTGACAAAGATTAATCATGTAGGAAATATTTAATGAATTTAACCAATTTATTTCTCATTTAATATATTGCTCTTAAGTACTGGGCATTTCCTTTAAGACCCCATTAGTTTTAAACACCTTCGCATGTCAGATCGTTTTCCGCAATATTATATAAGTTCCAAAGTTTTGTTATTGACTGTTTCTTCGAAGACACAGTCAAATAATTGTAGGCATGTAATTTAGTTTTCATGAATGATTCGAATATCTTACGCCAGTACATTGAATCCGTATTATAATTACTCTAATCATTTTTAATAGGGAAGAAAAGCATATAACTACCCTACTATTTCTTATATACAAATATAGAAATTCATTAAGCAAAGCATGTAATCTGTTAATTGAGTTATATTCAATAGTATTGAATCAATGCCTAAATTGAAGAAATAATAATTGTCTTATTCTTGTTTGAAAATTCTTGATTTGTGTTGTAATAAAGTGAAAAGTATAACCAATCGTATTTAGAATTAAATATACTGACTTTATTGATGGTTTCATAGATGCATTTTTCATACCCGTTAATGGATAGATTTGCATCCTTTCATTGTCGCAATTAAAGATTGGGCCTAGTGATTCATCATGATTAGTACCTAATACTTTCCAACAATGACAGGTCAGACATTTAGAATGCAACGGAAATGGAAGAATTGATAAAACTGGATCGTGGTTTCAGGGTTTCATTGACAAGCTTTATTTCTATTTCTTTTCATTTGATTTACAGTGTGAAGTAAGCATTAATTATCATAAATACATATCATATTATGTACTGATATAGTTACTCGATGGCTGATTTATCTTTAATGAAACGAGAATTGCTCGTTAAATAAAAAAAGGCACAATTGAAAATGCTGCTTCAATTACTTGTACATTAACAAGTACGACGTTTCTTTACAGGTCTAAAAGTTAAGCATCTACAAAAGTGAAAACTAACACTATTGTACTAAAAGTACATAATTACTGTCTTGTTACATTTGAGAGTTGAGATTACATATTAGAAGTCTGATTAAAGTTATTAGAATGATGACAACATCACTAATCAACGCAATCGTATTCTTAGACAAAACAGTTGTCATCTAGGAATAGTAAACTCAAATTCGTACCGATTCGTCCTCAGCTACACTTTATGTAGTAATACGTAAAATATATTACAGTAAAACTTTGATTAATAAAAATACTGTCAGCCTTTGCGAAGTTTGCGAAGTCGTAATTTTAATTTTATATTAATTTAAACC
>VYYJ01001328.1:0-32405 GCA_021029165.1 Cyphoderus albinus | reverse complement strand
TTGCATGAGGAAACTCACCACGATGTTCAATAACATCAGCAGAAACATGAAACTACAGCGTAAATAAATACAGTCCGTCTGTTTAACAATAACAACGCGAGCAATGACAACAATAGTAGTTACCTGCGCCTTTTATTCCTATTTACTTTGCAACTCCTGGGCTATGCTTTAAACAGATACTGAATTGTGTGTGTACCGATGCTTCTTTGTTACCATTCCCGTGTGGATTCCATGACTCAACCAACTATTATCGGTCCTTGCCCATTTAGGCTGTTAGTTTGATGATGAAGCAAGTACAAAACTTTTTGCACGAAAATGGCTTTTGTTCACTTGAAATTCAATTCAGCGAATAATGCTCCTCTCTAGCAGTGTCGACAAACTGTTTTATTTTCTGGAGCCAGACTCTTGTTCCATTTATTGCTACTTATTTCAACTTGTAGTTTTAAAACTTTGCACGGAGGAGGCAGATTGGGCGTTACTGAGTCATTGTTAGGCGCAAGGAAAAGGAGTCTTAAGAAAAATCATTTTCTCTTTAAAACTCCGCACAAGCAACGGTTGTGTGGTTGCATGCAAAATATCGGCTCTGACGTGACTATGACTAATAATGAGATCTTTGTTCAACTTTTTCCGAAGCTGAATTTATTCACGAAAACAAAGAAACTCTACATACCTATCTATAAGGAAGTAACATGAGGAGTTTGTAATGTACACAGATTTCCTTTCCAGAATGTCATGACACATTTCGTAAACTCCCCTCTCTCAACGGCGAAAGCAACAGGACCTATTATTAGCGTTATTGTTGTTCCCGTCATGTGTAATTATTGCATAATCCAGAGATGGAGAGTGATACATAGTCAAACATATTAGCATATTGCACAGAGGTTTTTGAACGCTCAGCATGCTTCAAGCCCATCCGTCAATCCATTTTTGTGAAGCGAGTGCCTACACGCTATAAAAAGCCAAAAACGACAAGAATCTAAATTTGCATCGCGTTATTACACAGATCTTCCGTTGTTTTAAGCGCTCCACAGTCTGTAAACTCACCATGATTATGAACAACCGTAACAGTAGCAGAGCAGCCCATCGTGAAACTCGAGCCAGAGGCAGGCTCATGCAGTTTTTCTACCACACTTTTCATTATTCTCTTGGGTTTTCGTTTTTTTCTTTCTCGCTGCTACATTACATATTATTACGCGTATGTATAAAATGCAGTAAAAATTTGAAACGTACGTTTATAAACTGTGAAGGAAGTGAAATGAAGATACATTAGATCTCGCAGGCTGCTTTTTTGCTCATCTTACTCTGCAATGAATATGACTACATGCAGCAGCAACTATGTTTCAGTTTGCAGATGCTCCACGTGAATTGAACTGATACTACGTGCCAACTATCTGTGAATACAATTATATCATAGGAATAATGTAATGTCATGCAAAAACGGACAGGCAACTGCAACAAAGATTGTCATTTTTTGTTCCATAGACTCGAACCACTATGACTAATGCGAAATGCTTTTTGTTTACTAAAGGACAGTCACGGTTCAACGCGGAACTCCTTTTCGCTGCTTATGCATGCTGTATTAAAGAAGAAAAACATTGGCGCAGTTTTATCCTCCTGAAACCTAGTTTTAGCTAGCCCGCATTCAAAGAAAGGATTGATGCGTTTCAGTCGCATTTTTCCATGAATACAAATAAACTGATTGCTACCACTTAAATAACATTAAAGTGAAAGAGAGCGTGCTTTTTGTTCAGTAGGGCGTCTACTCCTCTACTCTGCATTTAATGTAAGTAATTATTATTTATTTATGGAAACTGTCAAGCCTGCTCTTTTGAAACGTTTCAATCCTTTTCCCGTCATATGGGTGCCGAGTGTTGACAAAGAAATATGAATAACCTTGGAAGTCCCTGATGATGATGATGCCTTGTTGAAGAGATGATGATTTTAAAGGAATTTCATGAATTTAATATTACAGTTACGTTGCCTCGTGCAAGAGCTGTCAAAAAATCAAATTAAATTTGTCATTGAGTCGAGCAACTCTGAATCAGCAAACAGCAGCAGATTTTCAATTGTTTGGAAATGGCCTGATAAAAGAATGTTCCACTTTACGTAATTTATTTAAGTTTATCTCCGTCATTTTCATTCACTAATAACCTACATAAATCTACAATCTGTATTCTGGACAACTTTTTTCCATTTAAATACAATATCATGTAATGAGCAAGTGCAAAGAAATCCACATCATAAGGGAGTCGATGGGTACATAAATTGATTGTATGCAACGCACATATCGAAAATGATTACATGTTCACTACTCGCTCCTCCACTCTAATAAGTAGATTTCCATGAAAGCCCAATTGTCTAATAAATGCAAATCATCAGTATGGAATCGAGCAATCTGTGAGACTGTAATTCAGACCTTAACAAGTATGAATACCAGAAACCAATACCAATACCAAATGAAATGAATATCAAGTGAGTCGTAGTGGAAGAAGGCAAATAATTACTTACCAGACTTACATTACATCGCCTACTTATTTGCATTCTCATTTCATAAAGTGAACGATTTGAGATTGAGACAGGGAGCATCTAAAGGAGCAAAAAATTAAGTTCACTCATCCTCTCCGCCTTTCCACTTTAATCTACTCTTTCGAGAAGACGCTCCAAGCCATTCTGAAAACTGAAAAGGCTAAGAGTCTAGAGTCTAATCTATCTTAGCCTCCATAATGTCTTGGTCTGAAAGCATATTTAAAAAAGTCATTTTCTCTCTCCAGCCACACACTCGCTATTATCAATTTCTGCTTTCAGAAGCAAAAGAACCTTCATGACAAAGCCTTCGGCGCTCCTGTATCAAGAAAGTGACTTTTAAGGTTTTAAGACGCAGCAGGCAGAAGCAGAAGGCAGACTTTGTACTACCTAACAGTAATACGGAAGAAGTTTGAGGATTTTTATCGATGTTGTGCAAGGCATATGATCATCATCTGTTTTATTCGTGAGTGAATGTGGCTAGAAAACAGTTACAGCACACATATGAAACGAAATACATAAGTGTTTCGCCAGATCAAATAGTAAAGGAGCAGAAGAAAGAAACTGTGCTTTTGCAGTTGTGTGCACACTCTTATCTGTCTCTGTACGCTTTGTAATAACATTCTCATCTCAGAGAGACACATGCGAAGTGCGAGTGAGCAAACCATGCAAAAACGCTGTTAGGAGCAGAGCCCAACAACAGGATGTGAAGAAGGGCACTCTGCTGCTTCTCCTTCTGGATCCATAATTCTGCAACCAAGTCTACATAAGCGTCGTCTCGTAGCAGTCATAAAACGGTGGATGGAAGAAAGCCTCTAAAGCGTTCGTCGTTGTGTGGAGTTGGATCGAATCAAGTGGTACAGTTACACACACTAGTCAGTGGCTCAAACACATGAGAGAAGAGGGGAAAGAAAGCTAGGACGGAAGGATATTTCGGTTCGTGCAGCAGGAGGGCTTTGCACGTTACAAATTCGCAGCATTAAAATAACATAACGTACGTAACGCGAATAACGTTGGCAAGAAGGTAAATCTCTCCTCTGCTACAATTTGAAACTCGCACACGAGCAAAGTAAGGACAAACGCGAAGAAAGGAGACTACAACAGTCAGTTGCTATACTCCACTCTGACTGCATCGCACTCTTTTTTGGTGGTTTCATGAACTTTTTCTTCAATTCACATCATCACAAACATCATCATAAACAATAAGGCACTGTGAAATACATTTGTAACGTTACACATGCAGTTTTCGTGTAAATGTAATAAAAATGGGAATCGCCACATATCATGTGTTTGGTGTCTAGTCAGTTTCTGCAGTCCAACTCTTAAAAACATTGTTGCCATTATTTAAGAATTTGTGGGTTCCAGGCAGTCTAATTGCCTTCGTCAACTCTGCATAAATCAGCATATCATTTCATCATTATCTCGCCATCTCTACCGCATCACAATACAACACACATCATCGCAGGTGGTGTGGTTTTCCTTATTAATGCTGAAATGCTGCCGCTCTGTGAAAGTTGCTCGTGGTCGTGATTGAGGGGTCAGCGTAAATGACTGAAAAGGGTTGACCACAAAAATGTAGCCAATTACAGCTACTAACCTCTTTTAAAAGGTAAATGCAGAATTTTCACCTGGGTGAAATATTTTCATTCAGTTTCTTTTTTTTAGTGAACAAAAAAAACTCATTTCCAGTTTGAATCGTCACCTGGTGCATTTTCAGTTCCAACGTTTTAATTCAGTCACTCCGAAGAGAAAATTCTAGTCCAGTTCATTCACGCATTTGACCGAATTGGAGACAACAAAGCCGATCTCAACACAAACGTCATAAATGAAAACAATGACAGGAATTTATCTTTTATGAGTCAACCTTTGTCTGTGTAATTTATTTAAAGAGTAGGTGACAGAGCAAACGGGATCTTTTCATTCATTCACATACCGGAAATACCTACGCAGGTATGAAGAGGATTGTTTTCGTGGTTGCTCCGCTGAGGTTGGTGGGTTAAACGCTGACATTATTTCGTTCGGTTCTTTTCCGCGTTGTATCGTGCACCTCAGTACAATAATATGACACTATTTGACGTGTGCTGCGTTTACTCTTAATGATCTTCATCCTACCTGGGAAGTAACTGCAAGTAACAAGCTTAATTCAAAATGACTTCGTGTGCGAGTCTAAGTGGTCAATGCTACTCGGGCAGTGATCTCCCACACCAACGTGGCGACGATCCTTCCTCCCAAGTCATTGTCTTCGATGAGGAAATGCCGTTTTGTGATTCCAACATTTCCAACAACCTCAAACACGTTGCGTACGAATCCAGGTGAGTCTCACATTCAAAACTCATTTCGGGATAACAAACATGATTCAAGTGCATAGATAAAAAATCAAATATCAGACTGTCTACAAGTACCAACACAAGTGCACTTTTCATTGTTGTCTCATTATTTTTAATGATTATTGCTCCAATTACAACTGCTACTACGCATTATGCATTACAGTAGAATCCGCTTTGAGTAGTAAAAGCTCTTCAAGATATTATTACAAACAAATACATTTAGCATCTACCCTAATATCATATTATAATTATAAGCATATGACTACGTATGAGTTGCATGCTTAGATAATGGCAGGTCGTGGAGCTACTGTAATAAAATGAAACTCAATCTTTCACTGTATCACATTATCAAACTTATTTTATGGCGTCTTTTCTAAACCAAATTTCCTTTCTAAAAGCTATTTAAAAGCCTGTAATTTCTCCTGAGCTCTTGCTGTGACATTTTCCTGGGCTTCCAGATATCCATAGACCACTTCAGACCTACTCTTGTCTACTCGCTCCAAACAATGCTCTGATCTGGTGAAAGGTGCATAAGTAGAGAATCTCTAATTAATCATCAATATAGACAAAAGCAGGGCTACTAGACTAGAGTAATAAATTGAACAGAAAAGCAATGGCAATAGGTCATTACGGTCAGCAGGAAAGAACCTTCAGTAGTTTTCAGGAGTAGGAAACATAAATGAGCTGCAAACCATTGCGCATTACTTGCACTATGTCCATCCGAATATTTTATGGTATGCATTAAAATTAATGCAAGCATTGCATGTAGTTCTGAGGCACCAACTGGACAAGACGTAATCGTTGAGAAATACATGATGCTTTTTCTTTCCACTTTACTGGCTCAGCAAAATGAATATTATTGACAGTTTGTTGCGTGCAGCGGTGAAAATAATAGAGGTGAACTACTCCAACTGTGCTGACTATGAGCGTGCTTACCACTAAACAGAAATCAATTTTTTCCTTTCAGTGTAGGTATGCATGCTAAGCTTAGGTGAAAATTACTGCTGCACACAAACGTCAAGAAGGAAGGAAAAGGATGAAATGTAAGCATGTGGCAATTTTGAAGCCTTAGAAGTTGATGCGAAGAGTGAATATGAAAGCAATGATTATGATTGCCCCTCAACTAAAACTGGCCTTCGTAAAATTGATTCGCTAATGAGGAAAATTGTTGGCCTGTTCAGCTATGAAAATAAAGTGTAAGAAAAAACTTGCAATTTTATAGAAACGCTGAATTAAAGAAGACCTTGGCAGTCAAGTCAAAGTCGGAGTTCCTGCTGTGAACTAGTTTTTAAAAGCAATCCAAGCTGCTTAAAACTTTTACTCAATTTGGAATTTAAATCAATATTCTTACACTGCCAAAATCATTTGCCGGTTTTGGATTACAGGAGGTAAAATCATACCCATTAAAAAAATTTCCACTGTTCATCAATCTTCACTACATTTCGTCATCACAAACTGTCCGGAAATTAAATATGTAGAAACATTTTTAAGTGAAGCATAGAAAAGTTTTCCTTGCAACATTCAAAAGAAATCGTTTTTTAATCCAAATAAATTTATTTGAGGTGAGATGCATATTGGATAATCAAATAATCACTATACCTTTTCAACAGCGTCATTGCGTCATGTTTCACATAGCAGGAAAAACAGCATTGTTTCGAATCTATATTGCAAATACAAAACACTCCAACTTAATTATTAGAAATAATTTAATCGATTTTACTGTTCATCAATCTTCACTACATTTCGTCATCACAAACTGTCCGGAAATTAAATATGTAGAAACATTTTTAAGTGAAGCGTAGAAAAGTTTTCCTTGCAACATTCAAAAGAAATCGTTTTTTAATCCAATAAATTCATTTGAGGTGAGATGCGTATTGAATAATCAAATAATCACTATACTTTTTCAACAGCGTCATTGCGTCATGTTTCACATAGCAGGAAAAACAGCATTGTTTCGAATCTATATTGCAAATACAAAACACTCCAACTTAATTATTAGAAATAATTTAATCGATTTATACCTATTTATGTAAATTGTTTACACATTGTCCAAAGGAAAATCCTCCAGGTTTTATATTGGCACTGTCGATATTTTGCTTTTGCAACATTGAACGCTATTATTTTGTATTTGTTAGTGTTAGGCAATATCTGCGGCGTGATCGAGGTATGCGCATGTTTTTGTTATCACAGATTCAATTCAAGTATTTACCCTGTTCCAACCTACATGACATGCATATGCATGGCACAAATAATGTTCAAATAAAGAGCCGCTAATTGAAGAAGGATGAAAATCTTCCTTACATTAATCATTAATGATTAATATCAATTTACTAATTGTGTATTGTAAAAGCTTTCTGAGTTTCTGCAAACAATTCTCCATGTACCAATGAGATATAGCAAATTATAAATAAATAATCATAAAAGGCGGTAAATAATTATTTATTTGCAATGAAGAAATAATTAGTCAGATAACTACTTATGATTAGACCCACAAACAATCATGAGACTGTGCAACAGTTCTTACTTCATTGAGTCCATTCTTAGTTGGGTCGTTTTTAAGTTGCTCACGGAACAACCGATAGAGGGATCTTAAATAAGAAAACATGCAAACGTAGTGGAACTTCAGATTGGCACTTCGATTGCTACTTGCTACTCGCATGGTGGTCGTTTTTAAGTTGCTCACGGAACAACCGATAGAGGGATCTTAAATAAGAAAACATGCAAACGTAGTGGAACTTCAGATTGGCACTTCGATTGCTACTCGCATGGTTTAAAATCAGTATTGCTACACTTCATGGTTATGAATGTCCTTTATGTACGGTAATAATTAAAATACCTTTTATCAAATTGGCATTTAAATGTCAAATGGCCTTCTATTATGTTATGAATACATTATTTCATATACGTACAAAACATTTTAATTATAGATAAAAAAGTTGGTTTGGAAGATTTAAAGCGCGGTCTGATTTCTATGAAATATTAAGCCACGTACATAAAAACAAATAAAAATGAATACATTTTTACCACTGCTGAACAAGGCATAGTGCAATATTATTCTCCTTCTACTGGAAAATGCTTTCAATTATTCAATGTTCAATGTTAGGCTTTCATGGCCACTGGGAAAGTTATGTCTTATCATAAAAGTCATAATAACTCATCAAATGAAAGATTGATTTTTTCCCTGGACAGGTAAATAAATATTAGCTTTTGTTCATAATCTACGTCATCTCAACTTCCAATGCCGATCGGAAATCGATTCAAGGGG
This sequence comes from Cyphoderus albinus, assembly GCA_021029165.1. NCBI lineage: Eukaryota > Metazoa > Arthropoda > Collembola > Entomobryomorpha > Paronellidae > Cyphoderus > Cyphoderus albinus. Next base: position 24,290 of record VYYJ01001328.1, on the reverse strand, counting down.
AAGAAAACATTTCTAATTGGGTATGATTAATTTAACGCTTTGAGATGGAGGCTTCTTCAATGTTTCAGAAGACAGCAAGTTAAATTGGAATTAAATATTTGGTTTCCATTAGGAAAATCTCCTCTTCGTTATAAATGATTAACAATGGTGGAAAAACATTGGTATGTAGTTTGCTAAAATAAAATATACTTTCCCTCGAAATGAATCAAACCAAATCAAAATGATTAAAACACTAAAGCATAACACATTTCAGAGTCCGAAGTTCAGACTGTTACAAAAGTTGCATCGTATGAAGATTTAGCAGGTAAATAAATTCATTTAAAAGGCATCCCGCAGAGTAACACATTAACGTCAAACAATTGGTCATTATCACATAATCTGGAAGATTAAACCACACTGACTCCTATAAAGTTGTCATAGACAGGTTTAGCTTTTTCTGGGTTCACAGAGCACATTGTACCTTGCACCTCTTCCCTTCTCTAGTTTCGTTTACATACAAGACTTTGTAGTCTTCCCAAAATATTTATGATATTATGAGTTTTGTTTGACAATTTACGTAACACATATGTAGAGTTAACAGAGTATCATTAACTCATCCGAGTTTTACCTTTGATACATTCAAATGAACTTTACACCCAGGAACCCAAAAATTACGTCAGATATTAGTCAATTGGCAGTCACTCAAGTGGGAACTCCTGTGACGTTTGGCCGATACAAAAGTCATTCATTGCAAGCCCTGCAAGTTACCCGACCACTATTTAAAAATAAAGGTGAAATCAACACGCAAGTAAAATCATCACTAAAAATGTAAATTCAACACAATTTGTAGATATTTCCCCCAAAAATGTCTGACTTTTTCAAGCCGGGTCACGGTCAACTGACAATAAGCCGATAAAAAAATATTTTTGGTACCTATTCGACTTTTAACCAGGTTTTTACAGTACAGAACTTGAAAAAATGGCAATCAGGATTCTATCATGCATACAGTAATTTTCATGGCCGAGACTTTTACCTAACTATCAATCATGTTATTGTCTTGCATTACTTGCTTTTTACAGTGTAACAAAAAACGGTTCTACATGTCCATCTTCACGTGACTCATCTGGTACTTGGTAGCAGCAGCAGCTAGATGATAAAAAACTTTAATAAGCGTAATGATACCACTTGGCAGTCTCAATAATGCAAATGCCTAACAATAAAAATTGTGATTGTCTTGTATCTTTGCAGAAAAAAACTGGAAATAATTTCCAGTAGTCTCTGTTACTTCAACTTCAATGTATGTACCTACAGAATAAAATATAAAAATTACATTTCAAGCGTTTCTCTAAGCATAATGGCTAAAGCTATTAAGCTAATGCATGTACTTCGTGGTTAGTAGGCAGAACATGCTCCAAAAAGAACAAATAATGACACATAATTTTTTGTCACTCCACCACTCAACATAGTTATAAGAAAGAGGCAGAACGCAGCAAAAAAAATCTCTCCATAATAATAATTGCGACAAGTCACACAACTTAACTTAATTCACCTTGACTGTACCCGTTCTCCAAAAAGGAAAATGTAAATGTTTTATCGTTTACACAACGCCACATTATTTACTGAACGAAGACAATCGCATCCTTCACGCTCCCTATGCATGTGAAGTGAAAAGGAAAAAACGAAGCGTCGAAAGTGCTAATATGCACCACGTCATTCTGATTGTATGGTAATGGTAAACAATGTTCAAATTAGGAACTAAATATATCCCTAACACAATAATTTTGCATCTTATGTATTTTATTGGGTACTGAAATGAGCAAATTCTGAACTTTAAGTAGCATCCAGTCGTGACATGAAAGCACACAGGAGAAGTCATTTTAGTCGGAAACGTTTATTAGTTTATAAACACCGTAAATATTAAATTCCCAAAATAAGCGAAAAGCTGCTCCAACAATATTGTGTCGCCAATTAAGTGTCCAATGTTCAAACCTGTTATGAACGAATCCGTAAAGTTCAAAGTTTAGTAGGAGGTGTATATTTACTCTGGTCTGAAAAGAGACATACTTACTTGATAAATCAGCATAAACGTGGTTTCATTTTAGATAACAGCTTATCAGCACAAGACCAAAGGCATTCGCATTCGCAAACATTTTGTTCAATTAAACTGATAGAGACAGTCTCAGTCTCGGATTCACACTTCGTTCGATGAACAGGCAATAACGGAGCCAATACTTACATGCTTTTTGTGATTGCCCGAGTGACACAACGGCAGGTTGGACGCAAACATTAAAACAATAGCGACATCCATCTTCTTATCGATCATGTTACTTCCTTTCGGCCTTCAGATTCAGATGAGTTTTGTGGATTGAGTGACATCCTACATAAAATAAAATTTCATTCTCACTCGCAGTCTATTGAGCGCATGTGAGCTATTGGGAAATCAAAGATCAAAAGATGTGCTTTGAAAGTTGAAGTGATTTACCAATTTGCAATCAATTGTGTGACAATGACGTGAACATTCAACTTGATTCAAAAACTTTTACAAAAGAAGTATTTTACTCATTGAACTCACCGACTAAATCGAGTCCAATCAAAGCCTTCAAATAAAATCATCCAGTCAGAATGTGTTTGGTTGTACAGGCGAATGCAGTGGCAGTGATTTCGTTGCTGCAGTTAGAGTTATTTTATGTTAATTTATTACATTTAGTTTAACTGTTGCTCCAAGTCAAGTGGATTGTTTTATCACATCACATTATTCAGTCTACCTCTGTAGTTCCTCAAATTCCTTCCATTAATTACCATGCGATTTGTATTATACCTATCAAATTGATTTTGTAAGGAAAAAAAATTCCAGAAAAGTTTCGCACTCGCACTCTGTAATCATTTGTGAGACGCCTGTAAAAATCATTTTAATAAGACTCGTTCTTACCATTCGTGCAAAACTGTTGAAGTGAACAATCTGCAAAGCAAAGGGAAAAAAGTGCAAGGTGTCTGCAACAACTTGGATACACGGTAACAAGTGACCAATCCTTTCCTGGCCGAGAAGAATAATTTCCAAACCAAGAAAATAAAGATCAAGGTGATACACGCTACATTTCAAAAGAAGTTTGTCCATATTACTGAATTGCTACTTTACATTATTCATGAAATCGTAGTCTTCCCTAGCTGCTGCTATGCATTACTCGCTAGTTACATACTCATTATATTCAATCAACTTTTTGTATCTGTATCCTTTTGCATACTATGTGCAAATCTCATGTCCTTCCTTCGACAGTGTTAAGTTTTTGATCTTCTTTCAAGTTCTCTCATCTGTCAGCTTGAGATTTAACATACTCTGACTGAACTGAGTCGAGTCAAGACATTTTGTTCATAGTAATCAACATCAGTCAAATCTAAAACTTTCCTAGCTTCGAGTTATAAAAATTGTTGAGTCAAAATGCCAAAAAAACGCAAGGCTTTTTTGTGTGTGATGGGCCTGAGATTTGGCTATTTTATGGCTGGATATAATAAACGAAACTTTATTTTGCCTACCCTAATATTTATTATACTTCAATGCTACATCACTTTACCACTTTGATGCGACTTAAAATAATAAAAGGTCATCTCTCTTCTTCTTTTTTTGCTCAAACAATGAAAATGCAAATTACTTAGGATGTACATACATACTAGTACATGATGAGTTCATAGCTTTTGTAAAATGTATCTCATATAAACATGCATTGTTTTTAGCCACACGTAAGTACAGTACGGCGTACGTATGTAAAGTTATATTTAAGTTATATTGAATGCTAAACGACCCAACTAAATAATTTTATGGTTTTGGAATACATTACTTTCTTTTAAAAAAAAGTGTTCATTTCATTCAAAAATGAGGCAGCTAGTATTTCCAGCTTGTCAAATAATACAGAGTCCAGGCTCAGATTCCATTCCCATGACTTGCGTCAATTTTAATCAGACATGATCGAATTTTATCATTATGTCAGTATCGAGCCATTTTAATATAATCGCGGTTGCATTGTAGTAACCGATAAGCATTAAAAAAAGTCAATTTAATAACAAAACTGCATGGGATTCTCTTAATACTCAATAACTGCGGTTTCCAATTAAAAAGTAATAGATAAAGTATTAGGGAACTATGCTTAAGTATTTAATATATGTAGACCATGACTCTGTACATTACTTGATCTTTAAAAGCACCTGACAATGAAGCACGATTATGTTTTCTTTCGCACGTATGTATGTATATGTATATACTCTGAGTCTGGATAACTGGTCATATACTACAGTGGAAAAAACTGGCCAGTTTTATATATGCCAATTACCATGATTTGTCTGAATCATTTATATGAAATGTATACCTTTAATTGAAGCTTTTGGTGGTACGGTGGGAATTGATTGCTCTTTTCAGTTTATCCAAAGATGAGCAAGTTGAATGTACAAAGTTTTTCTTTCTTGCTAGTTTCTCAAATCCGTTTTCGCAGAACTGGTAGGCATTTCAGTGACGAAGACTATCAAACTATAAACCTTTATTCATGTGTTAGGGCTTTGGACCACATTGTGATTCGCGAATTCTTGATTCACATGTGAAAAAGACAGGTTTAACTATTTCTTCTGCTCCTATATAATTTACGTAGCCGTGCAAAAACATTCGTGAAGATGGACTCCTAATTGAATTTTATTCTTCAAGCAAAGGGTCGACAGGTCCACCAGACCTCTACTTGGAATTACGATTTTACGAACAAGACTGAACACTTTATTTTTTTCTGTTTCTATACTGTTACATCTCGCCTTTATTTTGTGCTTTGGGGAGAGATTTAAACCGTTATTTTTAATTCAGTGGTGTGAAATAAATATCTAACGAACTAAGGCGCTAGTTCTGGGCAAAGAAAAGGTAACACTGAAAATACCATTTTTACTATTATTTATTATTTAAACTTCAACCCAGACTAGACTCTCTCACCCCGAATATAAATGTTACATGACTAATAAATTAAGTATTTGCAGGGTTTTGAGCACAAAAATACAATATAGTAGTGAAGCAGTTATTCATCAAAATGTCCCCATTTTTCTTTCTTTCAAGATTCACTTTCGATTGGGTTTTTGTGTCATGTTTATATTTTCCTTGGAGCGAGAAAAGTCTATTTCTACATTTACAATATAAAAACAAACGAAGTCTCTATAATTTTTAGTACATACACCAGCCCCGAATAAATCAGTATAACGTTTTGACCCATTACCTCCAATAATCACGATCATTCATCACCGACCGACCGGCGCGTATTTTATTATCTAGACACTTTATATAATTTCTGATCAGTTTATCACTGATCTAGACTAATACAAACCGTACTGACGCGAGTAAACCCGGTTTCCATTTCCTAGATATTACCGGCCAGAACAAGAGTTTATTCAGAACCGTCAACAGTGCCGGTATGTGTGAAATGTATTGAAAATATAAAAAAGTGTGTTTAGTTCACTCTAAATCTGTCTCTGCAAACCGTTATTCCAATTTTGTAGCCATTCTAAACCTGATTAAATTAGAATGACCGTTTTTTCAAAAGAATATATAATTCTGCTGTACTTTTAAAGGCTTAGGATTACATTTAATTGGTTAATCAGTGTAACACTAACAAACAAATATAGACTAGAAAACTGGCCTGCAGCCAAAATTGACTAAGTAGGTTGCAACCAAGCACTTACAAAGCTACAGCTCATATTATGCTCAATATGCTGCATAAAAGAGTGAAATTCGTTAAATTGAGTGAGAATACTTTAATCTAGTCTGAAAGATTTTCATCGCAAAATAACTCCCATGGAACTGCTTCATTCAAAGCTTCATTAATCTTCAAAAGGTACCAAAGTTGATGAATAGTAACGTACAAATAAAATAAAAGAATTTGCACAGCCACAGCCAGATATTTTTTGTCTTGCCTTTGTTAGTTTATCATACTAAAGACTCAGTAAAACAACTTTTGTAAAGCATTGCCGATGGGATGGATTCATTCTTAACAAGTGTCAGTCAACAAGTTCCATTAAATTCACATAGGTACATAAATGGGTAGATTCGATCTATTCTGATTCTGATACGATTCCAACAAATTCCCAACCTACCAACTTCAACCGTATTGCGTAAATTGGTGAGAGAATGTTAGACAAAAGACCTTTAAATTCATACCTACATATCTAACTGAGTGAGTTTAAATTGCTCCGAATTACGTCCGGTACATATGCACTGGTAGCGTGACAGCTACCACAGAGTGCAAACCAATTTTTTTGCTAAAAATTTAAAGCATGGTAATTTTTCAACACTTGGGAGATTCCACAAAAATAAATTGCTACTTGGAGCATGTAATAACAATAATTAAATTAACCACACTTGATGGAACGTTTAGGTAAATACAACTCTGCTTCACTCTGCATTGTTTAAAAATGTCGCCTGAATTTCTGTCACCACTGAAGTGACATTGTTGTAAATTACATGGGCTACGCATCCTGGAGGCAAACATCCATCTATGAATCTGTATTTATGTCGTTGGTATAGGTTTTGGCATATTCTTTATTAGTTCATTCGACACGAGCGAGCGTTCATAGCGAGGTCATAATAATCCTATCAAAGTTGCACCACAAACTTTTATATCGATGACTGAGCACTTTAATTTAATATATTTTGCGTGGTCCAATTCAAATTGAATTAAGTCAGATGTAATATTAATCACCACTAACCAAAGCCCTGATCAGTCAACATTTTTTATTTGCAATGGCAAACCCAACTTTAAATCTGCAACGATTTGAATCCGTCAAGTTTCCTTTTATTTGATGGTTGGCGTCTTCCAGTGAATGTTCATTGCAAATATTTACCAATTTAGTTTTGTCGAATTCTAAAAAGTCAGTGCTAGAAAGCAAAGCTGATCTTATTTTTTCTTAGTATTAGCGACTTAAAAGTTATTGAGAAATGGAGGAGATCAACGAAACTACAAAGTTCCTACCGGGGAAACTACTAACTCCTGAATTAATTTCCAGGTGAAAACGATCTCACATCATTATTTTTTTAAACTTTTCTAATGCAAAAAGGTTAAGTGTCAGCTTTTGTGTCTTCTCAGAAGTTTTGCGTCTTTGAAATTGTTTGTTGTGCGTTACGGGTTGGGTAAGGTGAAAATGGTTCTAGGATATGGGGCAATGAAAGATGTTGCTGCTCCTCCCATTTTATGGTACGCAATCTACATAATGTGGGAAACCCTGACCTTTTGATTTATTTCCAAGTTTCTCATGTTTTATTATGAGAACTTTAATGTTTAGTAGCGTTTTAGTCACTTATTTGAACCGGTCCGAATTTTCTCACGAGAATCGGAAAATATTTGCGGCAATTGTGAAGGAATTATTAGGAATAAATTTAAATGTTCAAATTAAGATTTTACTACAGATGTAACTAATCTGTACTGTCGCATGCCATAAGATCCTTTAAAGAATTCATGGATGGAAAATTCTGTCGATTATAAATAACACGTTACCTATAATAGTTTGGATTCAGGAGAGAATTCGACTATTAAGTCTGTGAGAAGCAACAATTAGATACTAATCGTCAAATTCATACTCTGGACATTTCCCATTGCCTAACAGTTAGATTCAGGTAGTTGTTAAAGAAGAGCCTTCTACTACATCTTGATGTGTACCATCAAGAAATAATTAGTAATTTGCATTCTGCGTTTTATGTAACACTTAAATAATATACTGAACTTTTATACGGATCTTGTACAATAGATACCTACTTATAATATGGAACTTTCCTTACATTTAAATGATTAGATTTTACCAAGATAGCAAGTTCTGTGAATACGCACGTTTATATAATCTACTTTTCCCAAGAACTTGTACAACTAAAGTTTCAAACTGAACATTGTTTTAAGTTTATCCTCCACTTTTTGTACAATAAAAATTAGTCATACGCGTAGAATGCTGATGCCTTTAAAATTCTAGTGATGAAAATTGGTGTTAGTTTTATTATTATGTAATATACTTAATGAACCAAACGAATGAAACTGGTCATGATCATGATTCATGATTAGTGGAGTGAGTGGGAGATTACGCTGTACAAAAGGATGTGTCAAGCGTATTCTAAAATTATTTGTGGGTGAGCAGGTCCTGACTATTCACTGAACCGATCTCTGGACTTTAGAAGTTCTGATCTCTAACAGAAAATTGAGTTGTGTGGGACACTGTTCAGCAGTCTTTTGGTTTTTGTTTGTGAAATCAAACATAATCCTAAATTACAAATTCTAGTCAAAAATACAAATTAGAGACAGTTTTAGAACATTTTATTTTACCACTTTTTGACTTCTTGTGTAGAAAGTTTTAATTTAGAAAGTTAACTCCAATCATTTTGATCGACTTGATCAAAACTGAAACATGTCTTTCCATGTGACAATGATATGTCGCGAAGTTACGTCAACTACTTGAAGAGCTAGAAAAGGCAGGCGTTCATATAAGGAGAAACGGAAGTTTCTTCTACTACAGTTCATAAAACACATTACATATCTACTTGCATTAATCACTAATTATGTTCACGTTACGATAATAGTGTTTCGGGTTATGAACAATAATGCGTAAAGCATAACTTTTATAGTCTATATCGCTGTGATGTCACAAGCCATAATAAAACTCATAAATCATGTCAGGGGTGGAGGTACGTACAACTTGGCTCAGCATCTGCCAGTGTCATTTTGCTGACCTTGGCGAGTGTAGTTGCACCGGTGAAAAGTGCATTTTTGTAACAGAATAAATTCTCCTCATTGACTTGTCGCCAAATTATAAGTTACGTGCTTCCCACAAAAAATAAATCTGTTGTGAGTTTCGATTCTACAAAAGAGCTATTAATACTCTGGCATTCTTAACCTGTGAAGAAAAATGGAGTCGGATCCACTTTTAGTCACAAGGCTTAATAGGTACGTGTGTATTTTCATGTAATGCTGCTTGCGATTCTGAAAATAAGTGAAAAGTTTATCATGCAGGAGGCACACTTCCCCTAAGAGGAAAATGGTTAAAGTAGTCTACCTTTCTATCTAATCTTTCTTGTCAACTGTCTAAAAGTGGTTTATGACAGGTCTAATAGGAAACAATCTATTCTAAACAAACATTACATCCCACGTCACTGCTACGCCTCTTTTTACTTAGCCTTAGCCTTAGTCTCCACCAATTCGATGTTTTCAATTTTTTTATCAACGAAACCCTTAAATCAATACAAACAGGCTAGAAGAGAACCTTGAAAATCTAAAACGGGAATTGTTTACTGCGTTAGATAAAAGCACTCAGTTTATTTGTTTCTGGTTATGGTTTGCATGCATCGATGCACGCGAGTAGGAAATGAAAATGTGTCACTCACCTTACACTTCAATACTCCAATGTTTCAAATGAGTATTTAATTAGATAGACAGATACAGACACATCTAATTTTCCTTTCACAAACCATGAGTTTACATGAATCATGGAATTAACTTCATCATTATCTTTTCATTTGACACGTTTGCCCTCTAGAGTAACAAACGCCAGGAAGATGCTCGTCTCTCACCTACCAAATCATCCTCCAGTCACGCTGGAATGGAATGACCTCAACTTTTCAGTTCGGGACTCTCCTTCCCGAAAGTGTAAGCTTTTTAATGTTGCAATTAAAAAATGAAATGGTTCACAAAGTTCAGCTTTTTCTCAGAACATTTAGGTAAAAATGAAAATCCCATTTTACTTGCAGTTGGTGGTTTCGGGCCGTACGTGTCTAAACAGATGAAAGCGATTTTAAAAGATGTGTCTGGTATATTCAAACCTGGAGAACTTACAGGTACATGCTTAACTAGTTTTACATGAAGTTAGAGCACGGATGAGGAAAAAATGTCTCAATAATGTAGAATGCAATTTTTCTCCTAATCTAGCAATTATGGGACCTTCTGGAGCTGGAAAGAGCACACTAATGAATATTCTTGCGGGCTACAAGTAAGTCTTAATGTTCAAACGTCCGCTTCATTTAGAAAGGAAATGGCCCATTTGTTCTGTTAAATTATGTAACAAGATGTGGAGTAGCGCGATCCTACATATTCATGAGGTGGCCCTAACCTAATAAAAAATTTCCGCTTGCAGGACACACAATGTACAAGGAACGATTAGTGTTAATGGGAAGCCTCGGGACTCGACCCAGTTTAGAAAAATGTCATGCTATATAATGCAAGATGATGTGCTCCTCCCTCACCTCACCGTTTACGAGTCAATGAAGTACGCAGCTCAGCTCAAACTACCGCGCAAAACGCCAAAATCTCAAAGAGAGCTTGTGGTACGTACAAAATTACTATTTTCTCTTACATTATAAATATAAGCTTAACTTTCTCCAAACACCTTTCACCGCTACAATAGCAATCGTAGCACTAACAATAAGTATAAATAATATAAACTGGTATTATCCAGAAGTGGCACAACACTTTTTATCTTGGACTACTTTCTTTTACGAAAATTTCCTGCATCCTGTTTGCAGAAACAACGCATTTACATATTTATCATATTGCATGAAAATGTGACGACAAAGTCGTAAGCAATTAATTTTTTTCTTTTTAAATGATACAGATAGGAGAAATCCTGAACATTATAGGTTTAAAGGAATGTAGCAACGTAAGGGCATCCAACATCTCCGGTGGACAAAGAAAACGACTTGCAATTGCTTTGGAACTAATTAACAATCGTAAGTGGAAAAGAAACTTTTTAATTGAAATCCGCAGAAGAAATTAGTTCATTCGTGTGCATAGTACAAGATAATAATGCATTTTGTTAAATATTTTTTTCCAGCTCCCATAATGTTCTTTGATGAACCTACAAGGTAATTTTTCAGTGTCAATCAAAGGATACATTAGTTCACAAAATTAAATTTTTCTTTCTACGTTCATTAACGTAAAATATAATTGAAAACTTTCAGTGGGTTGGACAGCGCATCATGCTACAGTTGCGTCGCATTACTGAAAGCTTTAGCTCAAGGAGGGCGTACTATAATTGCGACAATTCATCAACCATCGGCCAGAATTTTCGAACAATTTGATTCCTTATATTTGTTAGGAGGAGGACAATGTTTGTACCGAGGTCCTACGAGATCCGTAGTTCCGTTCGTAGCTCGCCAAGGCCTCCAATGTCCACCTTACCACAATCCAGCAGATTTCGGTATGCATCATGACAAATTAGATTAGCTCATTATTATGAAAATGGCGTAAACATCAAATCAAATTTTAACAAGGACGGATTTGTTATTTGCAGTAATTGAAATCGCAAGTGGCGACTACGGGGACCAATGGATATCCATTCTATCAAAGGCAACAGCGTTAAGCTCCGACTCGGACTCTAGTGGACTCGCAAATGATTGCTCGGACGGAGCTTCGGAGGGAATGGAAGACAGATCTATCACACCCCCAGGGAAAGCGAAAATCTTCAAGCCCGAAATCAATGCCAGTAGCAGTAGTTACGAGAAGGAGGTGGCCGTCACGCTAATTGAATCAGAGGCGGTCGACCCTAAATATATCATGAAGTCCGTTCACGATGACTCGCGACTAGGACTTTTCACAAATCAATTTTTTACCCTACTCAGACGGTCCTTTCTCTGTGTATCTCGTGATATGGTAAGCGAATTATAAAAACCTCCATCAACAGAGCGAAAGATATAAATAAAAAATTCATTGACAAAAAACCCACGCATGTTTCTCTTACTGTAGATGTTGACTCACTTGCGCTTTGCTTCAACCGTGCTGGTGGGTCTTTTAATTGGAGCGATCTATCATGACGCTGGAAACGACGCCTCCAAAGTATTTAACAATGCTGGTAACCTTTTCTTTGGGCTTTTATTCATGGTCTTCTCATCCATGATGTCGACTGTTTTGACATGTAAGTGGACATCAATTTTGCATTTTGTGCTGCCGACACTCAACACACTTACATATTTTATATGCAATTTTTAAAAAAATATTCCACAGTTCCATTGGAGCGAGGCGTACTTATCAGAGAGCATCTTAATTGTTGGTACTCACTAAAGTCATATTTCTTGGCACGAACATGCGCAGATTTACCATTCCAGGTAATAATTTTTTTGCGAACCTACTTATTAAGGGTAATAATAAAATGGCTGCGTTAAATTAGCAAAATTTCTACTTTCTTTTGTAGCTCTTCTTTCCTCTACTTTACGTGGCGATAACGTACTACATGACAGATCAGCCACAGGAAGCGTTTCGATTCTGGATTGTTGCTGCCATGCATATCGGCATTTCACTCGTTGCTCAATCCCTTGGATTACTAATTGGAGCCGCTTGCCATGTCCAGGTATAATGTGAAATCTAATGTTCTCATTATGTGAACACCTCTTGACTTTCATTTGACCATTAAAATAAAAATGACCTTGTTTATAGAATGCTGTGTTTATTGGGCCGATCACAACAATCCCCATATTCCTGTTTGCTGGCTTCTTCGTGACACTGAAGGCGGTGCCGGCGTACCTCCGCTGGGTTTCGTGGCTTTCATATGCAAGATACTCCTTCCAGTCAACCCTTCAGGCAGTGTACGGATTTGACAGGGACAATCTTAAATGTACTCAAGCCTATTGCCATTTCAAACACCCGAAAAAGTTCCTCGAGCAGATCGACGCGGTCGACATCGACGTTGTTCAACAATCCTTGTGTCTTGTAGGACTCCTGGTGGTTTGCAGAATTCTTTCGTATTATGCACTGAGACTTAAAATAATGGTCGAGAAGCAATAAAAAACAAATCATTACTTACATACACCCACTTGGGAATCTAAGACACACATAATCATGAAACTTTGACGTTTGTTTAAAGACAATGTCTTTTTAAGAATAACTTTTCGCATATTAAAGCAGGGGGGATACGATCAAAGTTCTGGTGGTAGTGAGCTTAAAAAAGAGCGTATCGACAAATGAAATGAAACAAAATATTTTTCGTTGACTACTACTAAATTTTATAACCCAACCCGCCTATCTTCGTTGTTGACGCGTAACGACTTGTTCACGTAAAGTATGAATGAATGTGATAATAATTACAATTTTTAAGAAACGTATTTGTCCAGTACAATGTTTAATGTTTAGCTTTTAGTTTTTAGAGTACCTAATTTAAGCTTTTACTTAAATTAAACCATAGCTTTAATTTCAGCGCATTAGTCATTTTAAGAAGACCAACCATTTTATTATCCAACTATTATAAACTTTCTGTTAAAATGCCGACATAAATAGCTATTATTTATTTATTTATTTATTTATTGTCTTCAACAAGCTTGCAAGTACAATTTTTACACGGGTATACAGTATCCCAAAAACATGGGTTTTTCGACTGCAACCGTAGTTATTATGTATAAAACAGATTTGCCCTTAATCCGACACGATACGTTCACACAAAATAACAAACAAAACCGATTATGAAACGAAGCACTTTTAAGATTCCTCCAGGCTAACTTCATATTGAATCTTAATCTCAAACATGCTCTATGGAATCAACTTTGTGATCTATCAACCTATCAACTGCAACTACACAAATTAAATTGATATTACACAGAATAATATGACGCAATTAAGTCTAATTATCCCAACTAAACTACATGCTCTTCGTGACAAACGTTACACAACATTATGCTGCTCTTTGTACAGTTAAAGCATCATTAAAGTATTAATTCCAGTTTCATTTTTAAAGTATGGACTTAAAGTGGAGCGCTGTTGGTACAACTGTATAGAAAACCAATAACCGATACATCTTGACTATTTAAATTAATTGACCATGTAAGATAAGGTGATTTGACTGTAAACACGAGAGCAAAACTTTACCGAGTTTCTCTACTCTAAAATATATGTCGCAGAAATCACAGGGATTGTTGTGTGCTGGGGATGATATATCAGTTAAAAACATTTGTAATTATAATTATACACTGATTTCTTATATAATGAAAATCTGTGCGAAGAATTAATTATTGAAATAATTTGTTAACAAAGGTATGTTTGATTAAGTGCTAATTGTTGTGCTGTTTGTTGAACGCGGTTCCATTCTTTTGTATAAAGCTGTAAATTTTGTATAAAAACGATTCCAACGGAAAATGTCTCATTCTCATTGACGGGAATGGTAAAATGATGTAGTGTTACGGTGCCTAATTCGTGATAGATCCACCAAACCGATAGCCTTTTTAATACATGTAAAACGTTTGTAAGTAACTTGCAAGACCTTTCTTACATTGATTTTGTAGCGCTCCAATTTGCCGGATTCTTTGTAAATACAATGTGTATGTAAATGAGAATGGAAGAATAATTAAAGCCATAAATTTGTTATATGATGACATAAACTTTCTAGCCATAAAATTAGCTAGTTTTTGTAACGAGTAATAACGAGTGTAAACTGTAATACAGCTACGCGCAACGCAACGGCATTCATTACATAATTAGAAACATAGTGAAAATGAAAATCAAATTTGTGCTTCAATTCAATGCTATCTGAAACTGAACAATAAACTTTTGACTTGATTTCACTTGAAAACATCTCACATCTTAAATTGCAACAAAAACGGTCTAGCCTAACTCATTAAGATGTGATTTTCGCACGATTATATATTACAATTTTTATTGGAAAATCTGAATCATTTTTGCAAAGCTTGTCATGATCAGAAATATCATTTTGCCCCAATTGTTCATGTGAATCCTATAACATCTGCATACTCCATCAAATCAATGATTACTGGTCAATGGCCACTTAGGGTCATCAGGATGCTTTGCGTTTCCCATTATTACAAGCATAGAGCTTTCTTTTGCATTATTACTACTACATTAAAAAACAAGCTTACTCAATGAATGGCATCTAGTCCAGTCGGGTGTTAGGTGCATGTGCAAAAAATATGTAAGACCACAGAAGCTGCACCGCATATCAAGGCACGGAAATAAAGAATTGCATGGCCAAGCAAAAAAATCGTTAAATTAGGTTTGGTGCTGCGGATGCACAGGAGATTGCTCTTTTCACTTCACTATTATATAAATACATATGTATTATTGGATTTTTTTTGCAGTTTTGCTTGGAAAACAATTCAATCGGCTTCTTCGCTTCCGTCATTCAAGGTATGTAGTATAGTAATCGCCATCACCCCAAAAAGCATCTTTCCCACACATAAAGAAGTGGTAAAGAACTTTTCCATATAGAAAATAGCTGTTCCATTATTCAGCGTAGTTTGGATATTTGTTTAATGTGACCACTTCGAGAAAGACAAACGAAACGACTACTTATCAGTTCAGTCTCCACAGGTATTTATTACCACTTTTTGGAATGGAAAAATTATCTCCAGTTTCTCCAGGTACTAACTCTATAAAAAGTAAAGTTGAGAGAACAGAACAAACCTGTCTTGATCTGGACTCTCTGAAGTTGCGTGCATGTGAATTTGGTCTCCTTTTGCCTCTCCGAAATCTGCATCTAAGGAATCCCCTACTTTTATAGATCTTTGTTCACTTCTTCACTCAGATATTCCTTGCTTTGTTGTTTGTTGTATTTAGCTTTCCTAAGTTACCATTATACCAAGAAGCATAAAAAAGTTGCATTTTCATTTCATTTCTTTATTATTCCGCCGCACCGACGAGACGAGATACAGCTACAAGGTAAAGGTACCGCACAAAGGCACAAAAATGTGTCAGCCTCTCCTCTTCTTCAAGGAGTTTTTAAGTTAGTTAGTAGTGGGTGTTTTACTTACTTACCTTAGTTAGGTACTTTCATTTCATTCTCTATAGTTTGAAGCTTTAGCAGACGCAAAAGAGTAGAGCACGCGCTAAATAAATAGCAGCAATAAAGCAGGGAGCGGATAACAAAAGCGAATTCAGGAAAGTAGGTAAGCTGTAACTTATCGTTATTATTATTATTACGCTGTGTTAGTTTTCATCATTAAGAAACAACGGCAAATCCCAAAACCTGCTCAAATCTGAATTTCACCGTATATTTAAAAAGATAATTATGCTCGCATTAAATTAATCAGTTTATGACCAGTCTTAAAGTCTTTCTAATGCAGAAACAAAAAGAACGCAAAGCAACGGCAAAAATTGATTGATAAGCCGAAACTTCTCCTTTTTGCTTCATTCTGCATAGATAAACTTTTGCTTTGCTACTTTTGTAGCTAGAAGAGATTGACTTCAACGACCAAACAGAAATAAAACGAACAAACAGAAAAAGCCCCCGCGATGTTAACATGTAAGGAATGGAGGTTGTTCGCTTCTGCTTCATACTCATACATTTTGTTTGAGAGTGAGTCAGTAAATGTCAGTGTTAGCAGCAGAAGAGGCAATTCTTGACTGTACGAGATCGAGATTTGCACGGTAAGGAATAGAGGAAGGAGAATGAAGGAAGTGGCTTTAGTGGCTGCTGTCTTGTGTTGTTGAGTTTCAGCTTTTGTGCTAAAGACAACCTCCTTTTCCTTCTTGGTCAGTAATTTGAGAAGTGAGTGAGGAGTTGTTAGGAGGTGACCCAAGGTTCTCTTCCCATTCGATTCAACAACAATCAATCACCTTTTAAATAACAACGCTTTTATTTTAATTAATTAATTGCCAGTAAATATTAACGCTCGATTCTTGATTGGGATTGTTAAAGAAAAATGAATTTTTAAATTCAAGTCAATTTTTACTCATGTTACATTTGTCTTGTTGTTACTGGCTATGGCTATGTGAAGAATGTAAAGTTTAGATTCTTTTTTATTTTTTCGATACATTTTTTTGTGCAGCGCAGCAGTGATTCTCTCTAATATTTTGGCTGTCTCTCTGCGTTGTGGTTGTGGCTCATTGGAACTTCTTGGAAGTTCGAGAGTTCGGAGACCTACATAAGACAGGCTCAGTAATAAAAAGACCGACACTTCCGGGAGGTGATATTTAAAGATCTCGGTGTAAAAAACTCCTCCCGTTACCACGATGGCGGAAGAAGAAGTGGATTTTTCCAAGTTATCTTTGGAGGATAGGTGTACCCACAAGGTAAATCCTCCTGAGAAGATCAACTTAACAAAGATCATTTTTAATCATTTAAATATTAATGTGCTATTTATTATGATTGCTTTAGAATTGGAAGGCTCGTGTATCAGCATACGATGAACTGAACAAAACATTTCAGAAGATTTATGATGAAAAGAGTCCGGAGTGGTCCAAGTACGGGACTTGGGTGCGAAAGTTCCCCACCGATTCAAATGCAGCAGCTCAAGAGAAGGCGTTGGAAGTCACCCTTTTATACCTGCAGAATGCTGGATGTGCGGGGAAAATTGTGGCGGAAGTAATGAGTGGAGTGGTCTCAAAGTGCATCACGGCAGCGAAAGCGAAGAGCAAGGAGCTTGCTTCAGAGATTGCCTTGATGGGTGTGGAAATCGAGAAACAGGAGCAAGTCCAAGACGAATTGTCCAAAGGGATGGAACAGAAAAATCCAAAGGTTGTTGCTGGATGTATAGCAATTTTGACACTGATTTTGAGGTAATCCATCTTCGTTAACTCTAATAATAAAGATTTAATTTGAGCCGGGGTCGGGCTGGGCTGATTGATGGAATGTCGCAAGAATTCCATCAACCAAGAAATGGTAAGCAAAGCTGAATCTGAGATCGCTTAATCATTAATTTATTTCCATTACAATCACTTTGAATAGGGAATTCGGAGCAAAAGTAATTAACTTAAAACCATTGGTGAAAAAAATCCCAACGTTAGCTGAGGACAGAGATAAAACTGTCCGTGAAGAAACTAAGAAGTTAATTATAGAATTATACCGCTGGATCAGTTCAGCTCTGAAACCTCAGTTGGCAGGTTTGAAGCCTGTGATGGTAAGTTTAATTAATTTTACATACACTTAGATTTCAACATTCTTTACTATGTTGTTTGTTACGCCTACCTCATTGAATTTTTGACTACAATTCGAAATATTTTTTCTTCACGTCAGCTCCAAGAATTAGATGCTGAGTTTGAGAAGGTCGCTGGAGAGAAACCTCAACCGAAAAGATTGCTCCGATCTCAACAAGCAAGAGCAGAGGAAATCGCACACAGTGGAGGCGGAGATGAAGTAGCTGAAGGTAAGGCCTCTTAACACTACGGCTTGTGCTTCGCAATAATAATTAATTACACTTGAAATGAACTTTTCTATTCATTGTGCATGGATTGGAATTTATTAATCGTAGACGCAGAAGACGTGGTCGATGACGCTGTTCCAGAAATTGATCCCTATGATCTAATGGAAGCAGTTGACATTCTTTCTAAGATTCCGAAAGACTTCTATGAAAAATGCGAAGCTAAAAAATGGCAAGAAAGAAAGGAAGCTTTGGAAGCTCTAGAAGCACTTATCGCTAATCCAAAAATAGAACCGGGAGACTTTTCTGATGTTGTCAGAACTCTGAAGAAGTTGTTAGCAAAGGACACAAATATCCTCGTAGTAACTCTAGCTGGAAAATGCTTAGGAGGGCTCGCAATTGGCCTGAAGAAGAAATTTTCTCCGTACGCCGTTTCCTGTATTGGAACTATTCTTGAAAAATTCAAAGAAAAGAAGGCGAATGTCGTTGCTGCATTGAGGATTGCAATAGATGCTGCGTGTGATGCGGTACTTGATCTTTAGATTAAAATACAGAGGTATCGTTTGATTCGATTGATATGCTAATTTTATTTTAATTTTTTGTATGAACTCCACAGACAAACCTGGAAGCAATTCACGACGACGTTATACAAGCTCTTCAGAATAAAAGCCCAGCAGTTAAAACCGAAACGAATTTATTTTTGGCTAGAACATTTGCAAAGTCACCGTATAAGACAATGTCGGACAAAAAATTGATGAAAGGATACTTTTCAGGGATTTTAACAAATCTCAACGAATCTGGTAAACATTAAATTAATGGGAAAAATAAATGGAGCAAGGTTGTGAAGTGTTTAGTATTATTATGCGTTCAGTTTAGTTTATGAAATAATCTTTTTCTGTGTTAGATCCCGGAGTTCGAGACGCTGCTGCGGAAGCCATGGGTGTAGCCCTGAAATACTTGGGAGACAAAAATATGGGGCCATTTATGGCAGATTTGGATCAGTTGAAATCTCAAAAGGTAACTAGAATCAACTAAATGTCACTATGTCACAAATTCCCTTTGGACCGTTTCCTGTCTCTGGCCGTATTCAAAACATTGTTTTTTATATTTTGTTATTTTGTGTTCATAGGTTAAAGAGTTTGCTGAAAAGGCAGTTATAACTGCTCCCAAAGCAGCAGCTGAAAAGAAGCCGAAATCAACATCTGCGAAAGATACCAACGGGACAGCTCCTCCAAAGAAAGGACCTACCATTAAGAAACCTGCTACCGCACCAGCAGCGGCAGAGAAACGATCGGTTGCAGCGAAGGCAAATAGATCTGGAAGTGACACCAATTTATCAACTGATTCTACGCCTCCCACTGCTGCGGCGAAGGGAAAACCTTCCAGAGCAACAATGTCGAAACCTGCGGCGAAAAGTCCGAATTCCAAGAAACCTTTAGAAGATCCAATTGGTTCTAATTTACCCGTAAATAGTCCAAAGCAGCAGCGAATCATCGATGAGACTCGACTGAAGATTCTGAGGTGGCAATTTACCACACCTAGAGAAGAATTCATCGAGCTACTCAAGGAGCTTATGACAAACGCTGGAATTGGGAAGACGCTCATGACAAATATGTTCAGTGCGGATTTTAAAATGCACATTCGAGCTCTTGATACGCTGCTTGAGGTGAGTGAAAGAACCATTTTTTCCACTGCTGCAGTAGTTATTTAATAATCGCAAACAAAATATTTTGATTCCTACATTCTACTATTTTTTTTGCAGGAGGCCAATCATGGGATTGATGGAACTGTCAGCAATTTGGACTTAATCCTGAAATGGCTGACACTTCGGTTTTTCGACACGAATCCTACCGTTCTTATCAGAAGCTTAGACTATCTCAGCCAAGTATTTAAAACCTTAGGCGAAGTTGGGTATCAGATGCCCGACGTTGAAGCGAATGCATTTATTCCACATCTGATGATGAAGATTGGTGACCCCAAGGAGAATGTCAAATCCAGTGTGCACAACATCCTGCGTCAGGTAACTTTGGTGCATTCACCACACAGGATTTTCACATTTATTATGGAAGGAATCAAGTCGAAGAACGCGCGTCAAAGAGCCGAGTGCTTGGAAGAGCTGGCAAATATGATCTCCACCCTTGGAGTGTCTGTCATCCAACCAACACCAGCAGCCGGTCTGAAAGAAATTGCCAAACAGATCTCAGACCGGGACAACGGGGTCCGGAACGCAGCATTGAACGCTGTTGTCCAAGTCTACTATTTTGAAGGTGAACGAGTTTACAAAATGATTGGCCAGTTGCCAGACAAAATCCAATCTTTGCTTGATGAAAGAATTAAGAGAGCTGGGAAGCGTCCTCCTCCTCAGCAAGCGCCACCACCTCAGCAACCGCAGCCATCAGTGAGACCTAATCAATCGTCGTCTGGATCAAACAACTCTTCGCCCAATTCGACTACTGTGGTGTCTCCCCAAGGAAATTCGAAACTGATTCCTCCCTCGGTTGTAAGCAATACGATTTTGCAACCGCAGAACCTGAATTCTACTGTAACCACGAACTACATGGATGCAGATGATGACATGATGATGATGCCACCTCCGGTCGCTTCCCAAAACCAGAATATTGGCCAGTATCAGCCTCCACAGCAAGATGCTCCGAAAGCGCTGATTCTTCCGGAAAAGTACCGTGTCGATTTTGCTGCAATTGAGAACATGTTCAGAGACGATCAACCTTTGCCTCCATTGAAATTACATGACACGAATATCGAGCGTTTCATGAAAGAGAAGCCACCAGCCTTACCCTCGAGAAAAATGGTTGCTCCTGTCGCTCCAACGCTCACAAAAGACAAATCGAGAGCGAGTCAAGCCCCATCGAGAGCTTGTCAAAGTATCGATTTAACAATCTCCCAGGTGGGACAGACTGATTTACGCTCGTCTATGGAAGCACTTACGCAGCTTGACGGAATGATTAGCGATGGGTCGATAGTTCAAATAATGTCCAATCGCGTGGACCACATGCTGTCGATGACGAGTTTACAAATTCACAGGCTTCAAGCGACAATTGAAAGCGCGAGTCCGGAAAGATTGACTGAGGTGAATAAGTTTTACAGATGCGCCGTTGCCTTTCTCACGTCACTCTACAAAGGGGAATTCCTTCCGCAAAAGGCAACCAAAGAAACTATTAAGGACCTGATACAAAATCTCCTTCTGCTTATCATTGACCCGAGTTTGGAAAGACTGCCTGATGCTGCTCCGATCGTTCGTTTGATTAACATAATGGTGGTGAGGATAATCGAGAAGAGCGATCCGAACGCCGTTACCTGCGCACTGATACGTTTGCTAAATGAAACGCTCACCTCCTCGAAGCAACCTCGCATGCTGGATCTAGTAATGAAGTGTCAGTGGAAACTGCTGAAGCAGTTTTCTGTGTGGGAACAATGGAAGTACGACTGGGACGTGCCAGCGATTCTAACCGAATTCAACCTGTTCATGAGAAATCACCCGTTCAGCTCGTTCCAAGGACAGGACATCACTCCGCTGAAGACGATGAAAACAATTCTGCACGCGTTGGTGGTACATCTGGGCGGAGAAGTGATTGCACAGCATCTGTCTTTCATGCCGGAAGTTCAAGAGTCAGAGGCTGGCCTTTACATCAACAAGGTAATTCAACGGGAGATGAGCAAGAAGCGACACGGCTCCGTGGGTGGAACGCCGAACAGCAGGAACAACGCTGGTGCTGGGGGTCGGACCGACTCCGTTTCATCGAATAACGTTAGTGGGCGTACAGTAATGGCTGATAATTATAACCAGGTATCAAATCCTAACAACAATGTAAACGATTTTATGAACAGTTTACCTGATCCTTCAGATGCTCCAACAGATGAAGCACGGGAGCAAGTTTATTATCAAAGAGTGAGGATGATCTTGATGCGTGGGGGCTTGAGTGTTCCTCGAGGTCCAAGTGTGACATTATCAAAAAATTTGAATGACGGTGGGGAAGAGAGCAGCATTTAAATCAAACTGTTCCAAATGAACAATGAATTTTAAAAAGGGTCCTTCACGGTTTTAATAGTCGCCGCAATACTTAATAACCAGTAAAAGAAGTAATAATATCACCATTTCAATTAACCTATTATTACCAGTTGAATTTACTTAATTCTTAGGATTATTACGGTAAATTGATTTACTTTACTTGACGGTGTTGTTGAAGTAATTCAGTTGTACGATACGTTACTTTTAATAATAATTAATAGCAATATTTAAAACCGGCCATTCTACTTTTTTTGCGTCTGTACTCTGTAACTTTATTTTCCCCACCATCCCGGTAAATTGAGTTGTTTTTAGAAACTGGAGTAAAATAAAATTGTCGCATGGTATGGTGGATGACTGGATGCCGATAATATCAGTTAGTTCCCTATGTACTGTAAGAAATGAAAATCTGGGCTTAATACATCAGTAATTACACCATTAGTATACACTTTATAATGTCAAAATCAAATTTGTACTAAAAATGATTGATCTTGTGTCGAATGGCGATTGACTCTATCTCATGCTGGTATTTAACAAATTAATTCCATTTTCTCATCATTGTTGAGCCTCAAGTATGTAACTTATTTTAATTATCATTTGTCTTTGTACTTTCTCACACTTTTGTAAAAAACACAAGTATTTGTAACAATTAATTAATTTTTTGTAATATTTTATTTAATTATTAATGTTAACACAGTTCCAGTCGACAGCTTGGCGATGTCAGTTTTTACCAGAATTACTCAAATGATTTTTACACAAATCATCCGCCACACTGTCAGATACGAAAACCATATCATGTTTTATTAATTTTTTAAAACATTGATTAGTTATAAGCACATTTTATTTGTATTATTCTTTTTGATTAATGTTGTGCCATCTTTTTACGACTTCTGCAGTTTCAAATTTTCTTTTTGCAGAGTGTTTTGTTTACAAATAATCAGGTGGAAAACCTTTTTCGAACACGACTCTTACACTGAACACGCAACACGAATTGTTACACGGTAAAGCGCAGTCAAAAGTACGGAGATCGTAATTGTTGTGATTGCATTAAACTAAATGTTTTTGCTAGCGTTTTAATATACCTTACGCACATCTTCGTAAAATATTCAATCCAATCTCCAGAAATACCTCAGCCTGTATTAATTGTAATGAAAAGAAAACGATTCTCTGCGGGTATGCATGATGTAATGTAAATAAAAATAACCAAGAAGAAAATGTTTTCTGTGATTGTTTGTTTATTAAGCAGAAGACAGATAATTAACAAACTACTACTAGTGTGTAATAGAAATTAAGCGAATAATTAATTATGAAGTAAGGAATTTGAAGAGTACTTAAATTATAAAACTTCAAACTGTGTATCTATCAATAGCATTGTTTATGTACGTGATAGATTGTTGTAAAGTCGGAGATTTTTGACCTGTGAATAAGTTTTTCAGAATTGGATCCTTACTATGCACTTCGAAATTGAAATAAAAGAGAAAACTAATCATAATTAATAATAATCATCAAATCATCATTATCCGGCATTGTTTTTCCTCATAAACTCATTCATAATTTTACTCAGACGGCCCAAATCAAAAGTAGTGAATTGCAGAGGGTATTTAAAAAATCCCGAAACTGTTCACAACGGTGGCTGATCAACTTTACTGCTATTTTCTACTACATACAATTGATACAATCACAAATTGTGATTCACAATCACCTACATAACCTTTGTAGTAGTGCATTACCCTCACCAAGTATGTCGGAGTTGCACGCGTACGCACTTAACACATATCATTTTACCTACATAAAATATATGTATAATTATTACAAAATTGTGCATGATAAGTAGACAAATCATTTTCTACATATTATTATACGAAGAATAACGCTACTATACTACTGCATACTGCATTTATCTCGAATGCGTATAACCAACTTTTCATTAAATAGTAATAAGTAAATGTTAATAACTCTCTCCCTATTCATAATGAAGCTGAATCTGACTGAAATAGGATAAACGATAATACCTTATGCGTCATGTCATGTCTACTAGTCTACAAATGATGAATATGAATTAGTTTAAAAAACTAGGCATGTTGTATATAAAGATATGTAGATAATAGTAGTGAATGTGAATGACGCGTCTCTGTTGTTTTGCTAAGTAAACTACTATTATTAAACTACAAGAAGGGGCGACCGGCCGTCGCCGGTAAAAATAAGTAAAATTACACGTCCCAATAA
>VYYJ01001327.1:0-32408 GCA_021029165.1 Cyphoderus albinus | reverse complement strand
ACGTGAGAGAATACTTAACCACTGGAAAATATCCATTACGCTTAACGCATGGGGATTCATCCATCCGGATGCCTTTCTATACAATTATCAAATCAAGTCAAATTGCTTACTTAGTGTTACAAAAATGAGAAAATGGTGGTTTTGAAAGCATTATATAGGCACTGGTGAACGAATATCATAATCATCATACTAAATGTAATTAACAAAATTTTCCGTCCAGCTCGTATTCCGTTGCTATACAAATCATTCACTGACTTCGTCGTTTGTTCGCTTCAATATCCCAACGAATCAACGAAGCAATTAGTCAGGTGTCTCGAATGTCCACTTTTATTACGTTTTCACAGCAAGCCTAGATAACAGGCTGTTAGTTTTTATTTTTATTTGTTACGTGTTGTCTGAGTGAAACTGTCCAAATCGAGAAAGGCAATGTTAAGAAATGTAATGTGATGAGTGTAATGATTACCTGCGGCAATTGTAGAATTTTGTCTTTACGTGATTCTCAAATTAATCCGCCTAATAACCATTACAAGAAGTGCAGCTATAAAAACACAGCATTTAATTGGTATTTACCTTTTACGAAGTTACTCATCCTACAATCCTACCTATATTGCAGTGGGATTCGCAGGTGTGGTTACTCGCTTCTAATTACACTGGAAACTGATAAAAAGTGTTTGTACCAGCTCCAAACTCTAGCGCATTCCTTTTCTCAAATGAAATACTACATTTTCCTTTCATTCAATTCATTATTATCTATTGATAAGTGAGTTTCATATGAATCATCGATTCCCATCCCATAACGCTCAACTGGTTGGGTGAGGATGTTAAGCATTTTTGTCCTCTGCATGGATTTGGAGAAGAATTGTTTCTACCTTCTTTATAATTGCAACCTCACAGCTTTCACTATGTCTCTCTCACGATCAGTCAATTCATTAATGCCTAGTTTAAATGTCAACCATGAATGGCTGAGTAATTCTAACAATAAAAGGCAGAAAAGGGAAACAAGAGTAAATGTTTAAACATTTAGTTAAGATATCACAAAGAAAATAATAAAATAAAATGAAAATAATGATAACAGTTGTAAAATAAACGTGGTCATAATTTAAACATAAGGTGAAGATTAATCTCTCCAGTTCATATTACTTTTTTTATTTGCCTCGTTTGAAAACACATAATGACTCCGTAATACAGATTACATTTTTAGTATCTCAATCTTAATGAATTAGTGGTAAGGATGAGACTGGTGATGGCAGCAGATCCTTTAAAACCTTGTTTAGATTTTGATAAATGGGGTCACCCTAAAAGTTTGAGTTAGCGTCTTTATCTAATAACTTGCACAGAGAATGAAAAATTACGTAGAGATAAAAAGATAAAGCTTAGGACAGTTTTTATATTTTCTCTAGTATAGTGGTATGCATCGCATTTTATACTGCAGTTACATGCCACAGACTTCAAAATGAGAACGCTTCCTAGAGTTCTACAATGATGGGTTGCATCTAAAGTACAATAATGCATTTGTCTTATGGTAGAGTCTGAAATATTACTCAGAGTTGGCCATTTAACACGATTTTGAATACGATAACGACTAGAGAAAATACGAAGAAAGGGAGAGACAGAGATCATAAACCATAATACTTTTTAGGTTTGTCGTTTACAAGATTTGTTAGGTCTAGCTCTTCTAAAATAACACTCATCTAAAAGGAGATTATGCAGTTGTTAACCCTTTTAAATGTGCATCCACACACATGGTTTTCTTGGACCGTAAACTTTACAGCGTAAAGTCGTTTTCAACAAGTAAAACATTTTTAAACTTAAAACAGAACTATTCCTTGTAGCGAGACTTTGGATTTCAGCAAGGGCAAACATGCTCATCATTATCATTATCATCGTTCAGATATGATGCAACAAAATTCCTCCAATACTCTAATTTAACTCAATTTCAAGGCGAGCGTATTGACTAACTCTTTGAAGAATTTTGTTTTTAAAAAATTAAAGAAAGTGCAAATAAGATATGAAACGAATATGCATTAAAAAACGAAAAGGACATTATGTGAAAATAACGGTTTTATTTTGTTTTTGTAAGATCTTTCGAGACATTCAGAACTTCGAAATTGTCACAAAATATTTTGCCCCAAACGTCACAGGCAAACATGAGAAGTTTATTGAAAGTGGATAGGAAAGTTATTTTAAAATGGACCGCAGCTTGAGTTTGGGACAAGTGTTAATAAAACACCAATATGTTCACATTTCCATCTCAAATATAATCAGTGCACGTCCACCTAAACTTATTCAACTACTATCCAATCACCCGTTCAATGATGCAAAGCTTGTGACAACTTTTATGAGACTTGCATAAAAGTTTAGAGTAGCTTGATATGCATATGCTTTTGCTATCAACGCTACCACAGCTTTTTGATAATTTGAGGAAAAGAAACATCAATTTTAAAGGAAACAGGAACTAAATACTTCAGCTTCAAAGATCCTGTTATTAATGCCCTAGCCGTCATCAACTCCCCATTTTTTACATTAACAGTTTATTTTTTTCCACCTCTTTCGTTAAAGGTGGATACGGTCTCCTTGCAAAAAGACAAAGCGAGGTTCGTGAGATTCTTTCCCTGAGCAAATATTCATCCAATGTTAAAGCAAAGAGGAGTGTGAATAATTTTCACTGAAAATAATGGAGCTCGGTTAAATGGCGAATAGTTCCCCCTCGAAAGCGTGTCATTCGAAAGCTCTGGACGTGTACTCTTCATATTCCTTGAAATTTTGTTGCGATATGTTGGAGTTACGAGTGGTAACCACTTAATATGCTGACTCAAAAAAAATTTAGGTCGTCGTGAGTAACTTCATTGTAATTGAAGTGGTAACTAGTTAAGGATTTTCCTCGTTTGATTTAAGGTCGGCTGCAATGCGAGAAAAGGTCAAGGGATGGCAAACCAAGGGTTCAGCTTAAGTTACTTTACTACGTAATCTACGGGCTGTTTTAGTCTCGCTATCTTTTAACTGATGGATTGGAGCAAACCAACTCCAACGGATATGAGTAGTAGTCATCGATAGCTTTCGAGTGACACTATACTCTCACTTTGAAACACGAGGGGGGCTATTCGCATTTTGTTCCGGGATCTCTAACTCAACTCGAATGGGTGTGTTGATCAGCATTCTATATGCCATTTTGCAGTGGCGTCGACTGGAATCATATTTTGATAAAATCTTGGCACTCATTCAAATATGCGTAACTGAAGGTGTCAAGGAAAATGAAAAGTGCAATAGTGAAAAGAAGTCAGGTTATTTCACGGCATGGAAGCAAACATAAAATACTCTTTGTGACAAACTCACTCCCACAGCATGAAAGCAGAGCAGAACAGAGATTCAAGACAGATTGCTGCCGCGGGTTCAGGTATTTTAAAGAGGCCTCCAATGTCTCAGGTATTTACGTGCTTGTTTGCCAGTCAAGAGGAAAATCAGCCATGCAAAGTGTGCTCAATTTTCTATGTTACAGAATCTCTCGTCATTACGCGTTTACGCATAAAAGCTTTGCTCCAGTCAGGATCTGGTGCGTATGTACATATCTTTAAACGAGATTTTTTATTCGTGATTTTCTGTTTGACGGCTGAAGCTCGCTAACGAAGAAATAAATGCCTTGTTGTGAGTGAAACGACATAACTTGTAACTTAGTTTTAACAACGAGCAAGCCACGATTTCAACTTATTATCTGCGATAATCAGGGAGATCACGGGGATTTATCTTGATCCGATTCTTTAGCTTTAATTCTCGTTTGGTGTTTAAATACACTTGTGCTCAAGAGAAGTTTGATTTCTTCTTTGAGCAAACTTCCCACTCTGTCTGTATCAACGTTACTGTATCCATTTTTTTCTTCTTTTGTGCCAACACAAGGAAATGAAGATGTGAGAGATAAAGACGAGAATGCATATGTCTTTGCAGCAATAAAAATGTTTAAAAGAGAAAGGGAAGCATTCAAAAAGGCTTGATTATTTTTCGACAATGATGATGATATAATCAGAGGTGCCACGTCTGAGGTAATGAGTAGAAATAGGAGGTTTTGTCCCGAGATAATTAAAAGGCATTAGCGACTCTCATTATGACATTCTCCACGTTGTTGTCTGTCTCGAAGACATTTCAAATCAGAGACGCAACCTGCGATTTGAAATGTCTTTTTATTTCACAATGACTTCACCAATTTATTATTTTTTGAAGTGAGACAGCATATAACAAACAAAGAGTATTGTGGCCAAGTAAGTTTCCTATTTGAAACTGCTTGGGAACAATTGTCATTCTCAGCTTTTTATTCTTTGCCTGAGTCTTGTTAATGAAACGGTGTGAACTGAGAATATGTGTGATAGAATGAATTAACAAAATTATTTCTTATGACATGTGAAGGAAAGTGAATAGTCAATGCATATAGTCTGTAATCAGAATATTTGAAAAGGGTAAAATGCCGCATGCCGCGTTTATTCGGTACAACGTTTAAAATATTTTACAGTGTTTCAAAGAAAAACTTCAGCGCATTTTCGTTTGAGTAATGTTTTCACCACGTCATTATCCCAGTTAAGATATTTGATACAACAAAGTTTAATCTAGTTAATGTGATACATGATACCGACACCATTTCTCGTAAAAGCACGAAAATACGCGTATATGACAATGATTAAGTGGAACGAAATGCGTAAGCAGGGATGACGACCTAAACTTTGGTAATAAAATATTATATTTGATTGATGGATCAAAAAGGTAGAAGAAATAAAGAGATTATTTTACGCAGAAGATTCACTGTCCTTTCCGCCACCGCTATAGGTGTGTGTGAAAGTTTCTTACGTCACGGCTTGTTTCATTAAACAATATGACTTTCGAAATGTATACGCACATAAATGGTTTATTGATACGATCTTTTTAAAGAAATGCTTTGTTAAATTCTTAAAAATATAAATCGAAAGCCTGAACTTATATAGCCCCAACGTTCGGACGTATTTGTTTGTTGTATTCTTCAACTTGACATATGGCTCCGTAGAATTTAATAAGTTCTCCTTGTAAGGAAAAGGCTTGTTTGTTATTTTCCATAATAAAAATGACTATTTCCAGATTAAACCCATCTTTTGTTCCGTTTTTAATGTGCACTTTATAACCAACATTACACTGAACTACATGAGCTCAACAAAAACTAACGACAAAGCGGAGGATGAATCTAGCACAACAAGTACCTACTAACTCTTTCTCGAATAGCTCACGAGTCACTCTTATGTTCTGAAGTTAATGTTACATTCTTTTACCACAAAGTTCGAATTGAAGTAATTAACTACAGTCTCAATTCTGAAGCTTGCTTTAATGCTCAGTTGCTGAAATTCACGCTAAGGTTAGTTTTCTTACTGACTCAACTTGTAACTTTTTAATTTGTTTCTCCAGACGCCAGCCTATAATTTATTTATTTAGGCATTCACTACCTACACAGAAAAGGTTAATGAGCCCATCTCATGCCTCTTCAGAAGCACCATATCATTTTCACACAATGTGAATCCACAGACAGAATCCAGCGTCTTTTTATAAAATCTGTATTACACTCATTTTACCTGGATACACTCACTCAGAGTAATGCACTAGTGGTTTTCTATCATCAAATCTTACGTAAATGAGAATTCATACAAACATGTCATGTTGTTAGGAAGTGCGTCTGATAATTCATAAATACCTCCAGAGTGGGAAGTGAAGATGGAAAGTGGGAGACGAAGCGTTTACTTAAGTCTTTGACTGACACTGACGGCTCCTCTTGCCACTGACTGATGATGATGACGACGAATTCGATGTTGTTTAGACCACAAACGAGCCCTGTCGCTTTTAAGAAGACGCTCTGGCTTTTTCCAGTGCCTTATTGAGCATGTAGCAGTGAAACAAACGTTGAAGTGTGTATTATAATAAGCTTCGCCGGTTTCGCCGTGATGCTGAAAAGTCCATTAAAACCTTTTTAAAAATCCCATTTCTCAGCTCTAATATTCTCTCCTTATCACATGCATTTCATCTCCCGTTAGTAAAGAGAATTCAGCGTCTCTGCAAACTTTTGACGGAAAAGTAATGGCCAACTGAATGCTCAAAGCGGTGAATACGCATTATTGACTATAGTCAACAACGAATGTGTCTAATTATAGAGAGCATTCGCAGCAGGGGTCGCACTTCACTCACTCACAATCACAACAACGCCGTGTTCCCACTGTGTGTGTTTGACTGTCGTTGTTGCACAAAAGTAACCAACATCCTAAGTAAAGTGAGGTTATATTTATTATTATTATCATTCTAAAAAGAAAAATGGCATCTTTAAGATACTGCATTCACCATCGATTAGAGATTCACAGGAATTATTAATAACGCTTTATATGGCGATGGTAAAATTCACATTCGTCGAATAAAACCTTCTACCAACCAACATTGCACACTTTAATGTAGTGTATAAAACTTCGAGGCAACTTGAAATATGTGAGGATGACGATGATTGTGAGTTGCGTTATTACCGTCATCATCATTTGTAAAACCTATACATCACAGTCATCGTATGAACTTGTTAGAAGTAGCATAAAGAAATTGCAATAATAATACTCATTAAGAATCGGTTAGAGAGAGAGAGAGAGAACCGTGAAAAGATGAGAGCGAAACTCGTTTCTCGAATAAAGCGAACACCAGTCTTTTTGCATCCTAAACTATTATTCCATAAAAAATGGCTGTAGAATTATTAATGTGCAGGATAAAGATCTAGCATTCTTTTTACTACGTCGCCTTTCTTTGGAGTGAGAATTGTCACTAATAACTTTGTATAATACAACCAGTTACCCAACCACAGAAATAAAAATTTGGCAGATATAAATTGTCTACCTTTTTAAACTCCATGGCTGGTGTTAGACTTTCTCCGTTTACCTCTCCCAGAAGTTGCAAAAAGAAAGGCTTGATGTTGTTCAAAATTAAACTGAAAAGCAGAATATAATATTGAATTTTTGAGAGCAAAGAGAATGTATGTTAAAAAAAAACATGACCACATCAAAGTCCTATTCGTCGAAACAACAATTTTGTTATTTCACACATGCATACAGTCAAAAGTAAAAGTATGATCTTTAATTGGCAACCAATGTGAAATTTGAGTATCTAATAAAACAAATTGGTTGATGTCCCGCTGACTCCGCTGCTTAAAAGAGATTGCTGCAAAGGGATTTGTAGTATTACAAAAAATTAGAAATATTTTGCTAATGTTAATGAGGGATGGTTCCAATTTAAAAACGTTATCTCTCATGAATGTCATTTATCGGGTAGCATTTCAGTTTAATTGTAAAAAGTAACCTAAAGTGGAATTTCCAATTATGCCACATGCTGGTTTTTCTTTTTCTGATGGTTTTATTTGCGAATTTAAATTTGCAACAGGTGTAAGACTTATGTATAATACAAATTAACTGATTTTGTAACAATTCAAACCAAGGATAAAATATTATTTTAATTTACCATAAAAAATAAATATTTACTGACAACTACATTCGACACATTCATACTATTATCATCGCGTCTAACAAATAACAACACGTCTTGCAGCTATTTACATTGATATTTTATGGTTGGTTTACAGTTGCCGTATTCAGCTTCGGTGGATATTTCGGACCCGATCACGCTGGAGAAACCTACGTTAGACATTCCATGGAATGGCAGCATCCCTACAGAAACAGAAACATTCACAGTGTTTCTCTTATGCTCAGGCAAGCGAAGCGATGAAGTCTTGGTGGAGCTTACCATCAACGTCACGGCCGATCCCAAGTTCAGGGTTAATGAGGTCACCACCATTATCCTGAAAAGAAAGAAAATATGTTTGGAAGGGCATGCAGGTAAGCAAAACATTTTAACATAGAACACTCAAGTAATAATCATAATTCACCATTTACTCGGTCTGATGGCCACAACATGCGTGCACATGGGTCATTTGGTTGCGTATGCATTATGCATCATTCATCAAAATCATTCAATGAAAACAACAAGCACAGACCACTCGACGCAGTCGGTCATCACTCTTAAAGTTAAACTTTGCTTGTAGGAAAGCTGGAAATTACATATAAAGAGCCGAGCAAGCATGAATAAACGATTTTTGTTGTTCGTACATAGTAATAGGATGAAATTAGTGTTAGCAATGAATGTCAATCTTTAGCCAATTAATTTTGATTGTGCGTGTTTTTGTCGCCTCCCTCTCATTTTGCTTCCTTTTTCTCTGATTATTTAGACAAGATGCCTCTTCCGAGCAGCAAGAATGGAGAAATTGGCAGCAGCGTTGGCGGGGTTGCTGGTACTGCTGGTAATAGTCATCATCGAGGAGGCCACACACAGTTAGCTAACCAGCATCATTCCACTCATCATAAGAATGGTCTTGGCAGTAATTCGCGACAAAATGGAAAAGGTGGAAGTGGCTCTGGTTCTGCTAGTACTACTGGCGGAGGAGGCTTAGCTGGAGTTGGCGTTCCGAGGAATGGGCCGAATGCCAAGATAGGCTTGACAGACGAAGTGGTCATGATTTCCACAGCTCAAGAAACCAGCCCAGATGTATCTTCCATCATTTACATTGTAGGGGGGTGCACTCTGGGGCTTATGGTCATTCTTGTGGCAGTGCTTGCCGCTGCTTATGTGAGAGCCAGAAAAGGAAATCGCACGGCAGAATCCCGGGGCTTCCTACACGTGTAAGTTTTATGTTATTGTACTAATTCATTTCATGAACTACATTCCCACATCCGAACAAGATGATGGCGACGAGAAAGACGTAGAGAAAAAGGAAATGTACATTGTAATACTTTATTATTATTTTCATCCTCCTGTCACGCCATTACTTACTGCCTACTTACGTAGCACATTGCTGTGCGGATTAATATATTTTATCTGACTACAATACCTACTTTTGCTAACAATAATGGCGCAAAATTTGTCTTGGGCTCCCTTTATTCTCACTTCATTCTCTGGAGAATATCCTCGGTTCACTTTTTTCTAATTCTTCCTACCCATGCAACAATATTCGTATAGAAGAAAATGAACTGGAGAGAAGGGCACTTGCTTCAAGAGATTTTTTGTTTGTTCGTTATATAAAAAGCATTTTGAGAAATACGCGCGAGTGAGTGCATCGGAAAAGTGCATTATACGAAATTATTATTCCGTCTCTTCTCTTTCAAACAATTGTGAGTGAAGCATTTTGATGGCAACAGATGGCAAAATCGACTAGTCAGCTAAGCTTCACTCACTTCCCAGTCAATTTTTTATCCACTCTCTTCTTAGTCCATTCCTACACAATGTATTGTATTGTGTGGCATTTGCATTATTAGCTCCAGAGAAGTCAACCAGTCCAAGAAAAGCTCATTTGCAGTGTGAAGAAAATACAAGTAAAGCGAATCACGTAATAATTCTCACGCAGTCAATGCAAAGGAAAGTGCTTACGCATTCTTCACTTTACCTTGATTGAACTCACCAGCTGGTAACAATAAAGATGCAATGCAGCGTTAAGTGTAGAACGAGAGAAATGCACACATCAAGTAAGCCTAGTACGTGGAATAATATCGCTCTCTCAAATTCACTCCATCCATTTAGTTACTTAAGGAAGGAAACTCTTCCTCCTTTGCTTTCAGTTGTCGAGAAATGGCAAAAGGCAAAAACTTCACCAGTGTGGCCAGCAGAAATAATCCAAATTAAAAGAAAAGAGCTAGAAAAGATTTCATGGGATAAATGAATGGAAATAAATGTCAAAGAAAGAAAAAGACCGTATTTTAAAGTCATTTACTGCATGACGACTCCACTTTTGGCAAGACTGTGACTGCTGCACTGCACCATTGTAGGCTCTTTAAATGCATAGCAAAAGAAATGTCACTTTGCTAACTCAAGTGAAAGAAGTCTTTTCAAAAAAAATGTAGCGGCTCATTTCACCTGGTAAACAAACGAATGCTAGAAGTAGCATTTTGTTAAAACTGGTGAGACTTGACATATTAATCCTTTCTGAAGATGGAAATATTAAACTCCGTTCCGCACTCCACGTGGCGTGTCCTCGAGTGGTTTATACCATTCAGTAATTGCATCAACAATACGCTTTTCCTTTCAGGCTTTCAGACTTAAAGATGTCCACTAAAACTTGGTTCGCCCTGAAAAGCTATAGACTGTAGAAAGTTGCTCATGATGAGTTGGTTTGGCACTTAAGCGAACTGAATTCTACCGAATTATTTCTAGAAAAGAACAAATGTGCGTATTATTTCATGAGCCAGAGTGGATACAAAGAAAATTGGCCAATGCAATGACTGGATGGAGGGGCATGAGAAAATAAATTTTGTTGAATGAATAGCCAACGCCGTGTCTATTTTCTCTAGACCTCGTTTTGTGCACCACTGCAGTCATATATTAATTGTACACTATAATAAGTATTATATTTATAAAGGAAATAAAGGTTATAATGACGGTCATGAAAGAATGTGCACAATCTCAGCTCGTTCAAGAGATTAAGCCATCTCTCAACTAAATACGGAGAGCGAAAGAAAAATAGTGGAGATAATAAAGCAATGGTAATTTCTCTGCACTCATTTGGCTCGCTCTGCGAACCACTTCTCAACAGCAAACATTGTTCTTTAGGTTTTCAACAACCTTCGGCTCGTATTTTCTTACACGCGTCGCAAGCCTCTCTGTAGGAAACAAATGAATGAAAATGAAGTTACCAACCTTCCACAGTAGTTGTAAAACGAGGAGCATATTTATTTCAAACACTACAACGAGTAGTGCAGAAAGATAAGAAAATGTTAAGTAAAAACGGCTTTTGTACAACCATTAAGTTTCAAGATTTCGGCAGCTTTGCGCTACTCAGCGGTGTGATTATAATTTGGACGATAATAATGACGCAAATTATTCACTTTCCACTCCAGAGAGTTTAGCAAAAATTGTTTTTTCTCCTCGAAATTAAAAATCAGCCACACTCAGTTTTAAAACTTTTAACTGTTTAGGGTTGAATATATTCACAGTTTAATATCCATGTACTCAAGATTTTCAATAATTTCCGCTTTCTTTCCATCCACCATGAAATGATATTGTATATCTGTATTATACTTGTCGTTGTCGTCACATATTGACGAAGACATACAAGGATATAATTTGTGTCATGAAACATTGTTTCAGCAGGCTCATATGTGATTGATAATAATACCCAATGGTTTATGCTTTATGATACGCTTCACTTTGTAGGGACACCAGTGGAACTGGGAAAGACACATCACTAAGTTCAGGAACCACAGCCTCAGCATCCGGTGGAAGTCTTTTCGTTCGACCCGAATCACCGCATCATTACTCATCTGTCTCCCCCTGTCTCGGCTCTGGATCCTATACATATTCCAGTTTCCAACCAAATGCACATTACACGGAAATCTCCAATTCCACAATTGATTCCAATTCGTGTAAATTAGCCGAAATGACCATTGAAAGGTTCGCAGTTCTGCTTATTCAACTTAATAATTTATAGAATAAGGATTCAATGAAAGGGGGTAATTGATTGACGTACAAAGGATGTAATTATTAAAATTTGACACTTTTGTCTTCCGGTTTTGATTCCCCATAATGAACCAAAGATATTTAATTTTAAAAAGTAGTAAAAAGTAGTAAATAACCTGCCACACTGTTGTTTTAGGTGTAAAGTACGACTGCAGAGCATTCTAATGGAAGGAACTTATGCCAAAATATACAAGGTATGTGCATGTTATATTATTTTTTAAACCTTTTCCCAAGTAATTTCTAGACTAACTTACTTGTTAAATTTACCAGGCAAGCGTAAATAAGGATGGGACTGAAGAACGAGTTATTGTGAAAACTGTCTCCGGTAAGTCCGTCAAATTTTCTTTCTGCGGAACGACCCATAAAAGTAAACCCCATAAATTTTCCTTTTCAACTACAGTGTCTCCCCTATGAAGTGCTCTGACCTCTCTTTTAAACTAACATGTGTACTTTGTTAACATTTTTGAGCGGATTTTTATGTCAACCCGAAAAACTTTACTCCTTGCCATAAAAAACAATAATCGCTTGATAGCTGCAAACAAATTCTAGAAATGGGGAGATCCCCTTGATTAGCTGAGTAGCCTAGTTTTTATGAATGATCAACACTCTTTTTTGACACTTTCTTCTGCCAAGAGTGGCAATTTGGAAGCCTGAGCTTCGGAACGAGACAACGACTCATGGGCATTAGCGTGACGTGCCAGAGTGGTAAATCTGTAGTTTATTTGTAGCGGACCTCATTACAACAATTACAAGGAACATCATTTCCTTTGTTTTGGACACATTTGAAGGTTAACCATTTTCGTACATGTAGAACTTGGTATTATTATTTTTTAATCAGCGAGACATACAACTGGTGAACACGATTAAAGGATGCACGCCAATAATAGAAACAATACAAACAATGGAATTTGCGCCAAAAATGTAAACGTTAAGTTAAGAAGGAAGAGGGTAGAAACTTTGTTTTCATTTCGGATACAAAAAGGACCTACAGAGTAATTTCAAACTTTTTTCTTGTTTTATTATTTTCCTTGCGTCGACTTTGTTTCTAATCCTTTTCTTTAACAAGACATGAAAGTTAAGCCATCGCAGTTGTTTTTATGTATTTTTAAGGTGACAGTCTTGTTAATAATGTTTGTTTGCACTTACAGACTGCAATAAAATCTCGTTTTGGGCCCCTCGTTGTCTCAAACTTAGAAATATAACTAATTGCTTTCCCTGTTAGCGAAGCAAATAATCCGCTTATGTCCCGGTGACAATTGCTTTGTCTTCTTGGGAGCAAATTCTTATTACTGACAAACAGCAATAATTTTCGTTTATATTTTCTTGCTATAAATTTGTTTCTTCTCATTCCCAACTAACAATAACTTTATAAAAATTTGACATAAAATATTCAATTAATCTAGAATAGAAACGATTATTGCCATTAAGTTTATTACTTACTTACAATCTCCTATGACTCGTAACAGATCATTCGTCAACTGTGCAAATGGCACTACTTCTGCACGAAGGACTTGCGTTGGTGGGAATGGGCAATAAACACGTGTACACTGTCATAGGCGTGGCAGCGGAAGAGAATGTTCCAGTAGCACCTTTCCTTATTTACCCCGATGACGGATTCCGGAATTTGAAAAGGTTAGTGTTATTTCTAGAGGAAACAAGCAAAGCGGTAGTTGTAATAATAAGTATTAGTATGAAAAAAAGAATAAATAAATGAAATCATTGTGCATTATAATAACAATAGAAGTAACGCAGACACAGACACGCAGTAGGTGTAATGGAGGATGAAAACATTATAAATGTGGCACATTGCTTATTTCATGACATAAAATCCTGATGTAGTGACAAATGTCATATACTACACAGCACTAGCGCCACTACTCAATGCCCGGAGAAGCCAAACGCCAGCTTGACTTGCTTCTGTTTAAAAACTTTTAGTAGCGTCGAGCAGGCAAAAATAAATGTACATTGCTTTTGAGAAAGTAGGAGAAGGAAGTCGTATAACTGTAGACGATCAGTAAGTTACAGAAAAAGTGGAGCTTGCTAAACTATCACAGTTTTATTTCTTATTGTAAGGAAACATCTAGCTTAAATGTGTTTTAGCGTCAACGGGAAAACAGACAGAGAAAAAAAGCAATCTTTCATGTCAATTAACAAAATAAAATTTCCGAGCATACAAAAAGGAGAATAGAAATATGATTGTGGTGATGGGAAGACACTGAGACAATAACAGCTTTCTCCTAAAATGCATCATGAATCGCAATGCTTCTGGCAATGGTAATTTAGCATTTTAAAATATCTCATTTACTCATTTAGAAGATGGTAATGTGGATTGTTTTGCAGACATCACTGTAGTTAGAATTACATGACAATGACAATCACAATACCATGACGTGACTTTAAGGAAGCCCAGTGAATGAACCATATAATACATATGGTCGGAAATAGTTACATATTTTTTAATTTGATGTCAAAATATAGATACGGAAAGTGCATTTGTAAAGCTTCTTTCTAGATGAAATCCTAAAAAATCTAGTGGGATGCTGGTGATTAAAAAAAGCTGGTTGGGTCTGCAAATGCTTAGAGAATCTATACAGAAAACTTCAATATTACAATTCGAGGCTGTAGCTACAGAATCAAAAGCGTATGCATCTGGTTTCATGAATACGTTATAAGTGGTATTATGAATGTTAACAAAAATGTCAAACGACATATTGTTAAACGGGTGAATTAGAAAGCTTGGTATTTTCTCATAAAACGTTTCTTGCTGTACTCATTATGTAAACTTGCAGGAGTAAAAATATTCAAAAACGAGACAAATGGGGGAAGATTTACACAAAGAATTTATTGCTTTACGAGATGGTTGGTGGACTCTTTCAGTGGTTTTAGATTTTAGACCGGAATGGCTTGGCAAACAATCTCCAGAAAAATCGCTTCTGGTTTTCTGCGTCTGTTATCTGAATATGAATCAATCATTTGTGGATTTTTGTTGGATGATGGACAAAACCAAAAAAGCGAAAGCTACCAGATGAATTTGTAAAGCAAACACTAGGAAACATCTCGGACAGATACATTTGTTTTGCTCTCATATTAAATGATGATATTATATTTTTGATGGATTGGCTGTTATCCACAGAAGAGGAAGTGGGAAGGAACGGGGAATCGCCCTTCGATACGGTTCAACCAAGCCATTATGGCTAGACTATTATTGGTATAAAACTAAACCCTTTTTTCCCGTTTCTCTGTTTTGTTTGTTCTTCAGTGTAGCAGAACGCAATAGAATTATTGTTACAGAAATTAATGACAGTGGAAGAGAGTACAGCGTGCTACATAACACAATCCCAATATTCTACTTCATCTTTCCTTCCTCTCCCTTTTCCTTTCTGGGATCAGCAAAGCAGAAAAGCAAAAGCAGCATTGTATTAAATTGAACACTGCTCCTTGTTAATGTAATGAAACGATTTTGGAAAGAGACATCAACAATACGAGTTTGAAATGAGTGCAATCTGTTTATCGCCATTGCTTGGTTCGTTGGTTATTAAAGTGGCGAAAGCGAGTCGATGGTTTAATACTTAGAATCTGAATTTTTCCACTCACTTGGTACAAAGCTAATACAAATTAAATTTGTATTGCTTTCGAGTATCGCAAGCAAAAAGCACAGAGAAGGATAATTAACGCGAAATAACTAGAACTAACCACTTTACCACATTTTTATTAAAAATCTCTCGCTTTGCTCTAAAACTTCATTTCGATTCTTGAACAAAAAAATTTTCATTTTTCTTTGATTTTGAATTGGTTCCTTAATTTGTCATTTGACTTTTCGTCTCAGTTGTCTGGTTATGAAGCGTTTGTCCGGACTCTGACCACACTTTGAGAAAAACGGTAGTCGCGGCATGGTTCAATGAAAATGAAACTATTACTGGACAAACGACCCCATGATGCGTGTCTGTGTGAGAAGTTGTATGAAAGCATAAAGTTCCATTTCATTTCCTCTGTGACGACATGACCTCTAAATGGAAAGAATTTTTGTCATTTATTGCAGGTTTCTTCAACGCTGTCGATCTGGTCCTGGCAGACCTATTACAACCCAAGAAATAGTTCATATGGCTATCCAAATTGCAAGTGGGATTTCATTCCTTCACCGTCAAAACGTGTTTCATCGGGATGTGGCTGCTCGTAACTGTGTGTAAGTACAAATCTTTTTCTGAACTTCAACAAACCGCAGACTACAATTTTAGGTGGCGTGCGGGAATCAGATGGTATATAATAATGCATGATAGTCCAGGGATTTAACCTTCATCTTCCTTCAGCAAATCTTTCTACAAACTGTTTTCTCTCCTATTAAAGTTTTCATGCTTTCTTGATCCCAACCCAACTTTCCCTTTTGTTATACTTATTCACTGAACTGAACAAAGCTGGAGTTCGACTTATGCTGGTGATGCAGTGCAACGTGCACCCTACAATACCGATTAGATTGAATACTGTACAGTTTCATTTGTTTTTCCTTTACGCGATTTTTTATTGAGGATGCTGGCGAAGTAAATGGAGATGCAAGTTTAGACAAAACCTCAAAAAATGATGAGGCTTGCTTGTCTAGTTGAGTATTTCTCTTCGTAAATAGTTACCAAGCAGGAACAATCTGCCAAATATCCCATGCTGAGCCTGAGCCGCTCTCAGTTTCTCCAGTAAGCTTTAACTAGGAATGGATTTCCGTACCAGTACGGTTTACGTCATGCAGAACCAGAACCCACATATTGTTTGCCACACATTGCATTCCTCCAGATTTCAAGGTTTTCTTCTACAACAAAACAAACAAAAGTTTCTGGTCTACGCAGACCTTTCCGTTTTCACTCTCGCTAAGAAAATACAAAGAGAAAATAATGGGATAAAAATCACGAAAAGAAATTGTGTTCATATAAAGTATACCAACGCTGGTAATATTTAAGGTTCATAAAAGTATACCTTAACCTCGAAAATGCTACGTCTGATTCTAGGTATTTTCATTCTAAAATACAAGAAATAGTAGAAAGCTTTTTTTCTATTACCTTCATTTTTTGTGACACATACCTCACTCGTAAAAAAATCAAGTATTTTTCTTCTTTCGGTTTGGGTTGCATTTTCTTTGAATTATTTATTTAAAGGGTTTCCCCTTGTGAGTATGCATTTATGCAGTTGCAAGTATGCATCCGTGTCATATGGAAAGAAGGAAAAATGGGAGAAAACCCGAAGACAAAATGCCCTTTTACTAACTTGTCTAGAACTGTGAAAAGCATTCATCATTTCTTATTGTACATACGTAATAATAATAGCAAGCTCTTAAACAGTTCATAGAAACCTCGGAATACTGTAAATAATAATAACCCTTTTTGCCAGCATCATGTGTATTATCATCAACGTGACTTTTTGTATTTTCTTATAAGAAAAAGTTTACTTGTTTTCTCGTGACTTTTACCACGAAAACCATGATACCCTTTTATTGTGCAGTGACTGCACTTTTACGCAGGCGGTTTAGATAGGAAGTCAACTTTTGGTGTGGTGAAATTCAGATGGTGAAATAAGAGAAATGTTTGTGCATTTCCCAAAGCGGTGACGATGATTGCAGAGAACTTTCTATTATACTGTTCGTTGCATATACTTTAACGAGAAGACATTATTGTCGCTCACAGACCTTCCGTGTCAGTTTACATTAGACAGGAAAAGTGCTTTTCTTGGAATGGATGCATTTGTTTGCTTGTAAAATGATTGTTTTTTTTTCAACGGAAGAAAGTACCAAACGAAATATGAATTAACTCATGCAGATTATCTTTTATACAAACGCTTTCATGAAATGAGTGCAATTCACTGCTCCGATTGCGTAATGCAAATGCTTCTTTTAGAGACCAAAAAGTTATTTTTTCGTTAGGCTCCAAAGATTGTGGTTTGCCTTCTTCCTACTTTTGAAAAATCCAAATGACGACACATTACTTAAAGCTTGGAAATTTAGTTCTGCTCAATGTAAATGCGTCTTTACAAGCGTAAAATCCAAAAGAGAAAATCTGCATTTTGTTTCTACAGTCTACAGTAGCGGTTTACTGTCGTCACCATTTACCATTGTTTTATTAAGAACTTTCACGGAGCTGAAATGTAAACGGGCAGAGGCGAACGGCGAACCCTCCTAAACTTTATTTGAAAGTTTTCACGGTTTGGTGCCCATTGTCTTAGGAAAATGTTTCACAAGGTTTACTTTACCCAAAGTCGTGATTGCATAAAATCTTTCCGTCTATTGTTTTACAAAAGGTGAGTAGTAGAAAGATATCCCAATTCTCCTATCCAATCCAGAAGCTGTATGATCCAGCCACTTTACAAAGCTATAATGTTAGAAACAATTTGTCATTCGAAACTTTCTCTTCCATATTTATCCATTAACAATCATGGAGAAAAAGATGAAAGTCGTGAAAGGCAAAAGGTTTCTTTATTTAAACTGAAAATTTTTCTTGGCTCGCAAGAGCGAGCAGAGATC
The DNA here is from genome assembly GCA_021029165.1 of Cyphoderus albinus. Classification (NCBI taxonomy): domain Eukaryota; kingdom Metazoa; phylum Arthropoda; class Collembola; order Entomobryomorpha; family Paronellidae; genus Cyphoderus; species Cyphoderus albinus. Next base: position 14,383 of record VYYJ01001327.1, on the reverse strand, counting down.
AAAGTTAAGTTACAAGTTTTTGCTGCAACTTGATAAAAGATATGAAAAGAAAAACAATTTAGCGAGCACAAAGTGAGAATTCGATCCGTCGAATTCATATTTATACAAATGAATGTTTGGCTTTCAAAAGTCGACTGCGACTGCCGGTGATGACGAAAGGGAAACTACATTATTGGCATTTTTAATTTGAAAAGGCTTTAAAATACAAAAAGTTAGCTGGATGGAATACTTTTTGCTCCTTAATAGAAATGGTAAATTAAAATTCACGATTCACGTACAAATAAAGCTGGTGGATTTGCGTCTTTCTAACTACATAAAAAACTTCAGTACAGCAACTATAAAACTTAGTACTTTATTCCCTGCTTTCCCTTTTCCCGGATCTAAGAAATTTTTGGACTGAAAACACTACTGTACTCTCCCTCTATTAAATATTAATAACTCGTTCAATGGTTTGACTTTTTACTCTTTTCCTTTTAGTATCGACGATAACCTCCGAGTGGCCTTGTCTGACAACTCGCTAGCACGTGATTTATTCGAACAAGATTATCACTACGTAGGAGAAGGGCAATTTCCCGTCAAATGGTTGGCACCAGAATGCATTATGAACACACAGCGTTATACCGGTGCTGCCACCTCAGACATGGTAATTAAAAGTGTTTTAAACGTTGAAGTGATTTGTTTAGTTTAATTATTTATTTAAATATCTATTTTTTGCACGTCAGTGGTCATTTGGTGTTCTGCTCTGGGAGTTGGCAACCCTGGCTCAACAACCATACACAGAGATTGACCATGCTGATTTGTTTCCCTTCTTAAAAATGGGTTACCGGCTGTCTCAACCCGTGAACTGTCCGGACGAATTGTAAGTTATCAAAGCAAAGAAGTTGCGTATTGACTCTGAAGGCATTTTTAGGACTACATTTTTATTCATCAAATTTAGGTATTCAACTATGACGAGATGTTGGACATGGGATCCCGATGATCGCCCAAAGAGTACTCAAATCACATCCGATCTTCAAACATTGTATTCACAGTTGGCACAATATGTTTGACAAGAGGGACCGGGGATCGGTACTTACCTCCCTGAAGCAATGGAGGAGTGATTCAGTTTGGAGTGGTATTGATGGAGTATTAGGTTTCTCTTAAACCATCTTTCTCTCTTTCTTGGTTAGTGTTGGTTGCATAAATGCATGTACATAGAGATATATTGTGCATTCATGTTGTTTCTAGTTATCGATTATCAATAGTTTTACTGCAATACCCGCTACACAAATATTCCACCAACAGCTACTCCAAGTTGAATTAAATTTGAGACACAGTTTCCGTAACTAATTACTCGAGACTAATATTTATTCGCATATTTGTAATACAGAAAGGAGCAAGTTTCTCACATAAGGTTGGTACGTACAATGCAATCTTGTTAAGCACGCATTGCTTTTATTGTAATGCCACTATGTTTCACGATAATGATAATATGACTCTGATTGGTCTGCTCTCTTTTTCACAATTTTATACTTTTGTATTTAAAAATACGTTTTATACTGTAAGTTATCGTTGTACAATATAATGAGAATAACGTTTGCTTAAATTAGTCGATATGGCCTAATGTAGTCTGAAACAAATTAATAGGCAATCGTCTCTCGCCAAAAGAGAGAACAATGTACATTAAAACTTGTAAAACGTTCACATTAAGCAATGTCGTACTTTGTATTAGATACACAGATAGACAATGTTTGATGATAATTGTGATAAAAACCGATATCTTAAAAATTATGTAATTATTATTTAAGTACCTAGTGCAGTTTAAATGTCCTTTCCATTTTTATTCAATTTTATTTTGGCGTAGTTTTCACTTAGAAAATAACTTAGCTATACTGAAAAGTATAATAAAGTCATTCAAAAGCGAATTCAATTTAAAATTAAATTAATCATTTATTCCACGCATGTTACATATATCTTACGTAATGGAGTAAATAGAATTGTACATTATTGTCCAGGAATTTTATGTGCTGTGCAAAAATATTAATAAACTGAGTGATTAACTTAACATATTGATACTGGTGACAAAGAAAGTGACTGCTCACGTGATTGCTTAATCTTCTGTCATGAATGTTTGTTTCACTAAGGTTTTATTTGTGTTGTGACATGAAATGAGCATTATTAAGCCGCACTTAAAAGCCATCTGGCAAATTGCCTATTTAATGCATAAAAAGTACCAAAATACAGAAAATGCTGAGTTGAAGTCGAAATAAATGATATCAGACACTTTGCGAAAGAATATTTTGAAAGCATTTCAAGCTCTGCACTTACATAAAGCACAGGCGGCTTGTAAGAAATTAAAAGCCGCTTCAACAAAAGAGCGTAAACTAAAGAAAGGTCGGGGAAAGCAGGTTCGAGAAGGAAGCTACTGAATGCATGTTGAAGCTAGTGTTTCTCTCTAATGATCAGGACAAATGACACATCAAGCATTTGTTTCTTTAAAAAGGCGAGCGAGGAGTGCGCATCCTTAAAATCTCCATCAATTTAATTTTGGCTTTTATTTTTCTCCGCTGTTTCACTTTTCCTGAACACATAAACCATTCTAAAGCACACATTTGCATGTTACCTGCTGGATGCAAACTTCCTTTTTTCAATTCCCCTTCCTTTCCACTGAAGAGAGGAGAGATAATCACCAAGAGAAAAAGTGCGTGCCGTGAGTATATTTGTAAGAAAATAAAAAGTGGAGACGAACAACGGCACTTTTTCACAGGATGCGTATTATTTGCTTTGATGACGGTGAGAACGGCGATGTTTCATAGCAAAAGCTACCCTCGAAAAACAACGTACCAAAAAGTCGGGAAATGGAGTTCTTTTCTCGTCTTATCCTTCTCCAAACAGAGAATGAAACCTGAAAGCTCGTGCTTAGTTAGTACACACGGGAAATAAGAAGGAATGAGGAATGAGAGTGAGAAACTGACGAAACCTAGCATTATTGAATGAAGAACCGCTCCTGCTTCATCAACTACCAATTTTTATAAAGTGAACTGCTCCCATATTATATAGTTCCATTCCGAAACGAATTACGCTAAAATTACATTAGTTTCGTTGTATGTATATCCCTGCTTTTTTTCAAAATATACACTCATAAATTCGTATTCAATTTGAATGTTTTCATCGTCCTTTCCCTCAGTTTGTTTTTATTCCTTTTTTGTTTGTCAAGCTTACTCCGGCCTGGGGTAATACTACTCCGCTCTACTCCTACAAGACTATGATTTTCCAGAGTGCAGCACTAAGAGCAAATCAAATGAGATTATTGTAGTTTGGCAGGTGTTATTTTTCCAGGGGAAAGTGGCTGCGGAGTTGCATATCCAATGTTTACTTTGCACAGTGAAAGAAAAGGAAATGAAAGAAAAGGAACCGTGACAGAAGTCGTTTGAGCATACAAAGGGGAAATTGAATTTTTATTTCAATTTTGTAAATGATTTTCTTCGTGATAATGACGACAATGCACAAAGAGAAGTAAATTTCTTTCTCAACTTTTTATTGTGCATAATTCCAACCTTAAACAAACTCTTCCTTTTGTAGATGTCAAATAATTTTAGACGGTAAAATCTCGTGTTGTTTTTAAAAATCATTAATGCTCATTTTCAAATCAGTGATGAATTCAACAGTGATATTCGACTTTTTTATTGACACATCTCGATATCCTGGAAGCGCAAGGATATTACTTTAGGCTGCGGAATGAATCTGCCGTAGCTAATCCTAAATAGAAGTGACTTTATGTCCCCTTTGTTCAATTTTGCGTCCTCCGGGCCCCTGTTTACAATTTCAGCCCACTTTGCAGTTCCATTTATCGTTCCCCATCCTTCCCAAACCTGTCAGTAATCAAACAGATTTGAAGAAGTTTTCATTTAAGATGGTTATAGCCAGGTTTTAAAATATCTGTTACTTACTGCCATAAAATTGAAAGGTTGATCGAAAATCAAGGAGAAAGACCAACCAGCAGTCTCATCAGTATCTACTGGTACAGTAATGTTGATGTTTCCGAGCCAATTTAGAACTCCTTCGGTCTCCTTCTTGACCACACCTGAGCAGTCCAAATCAGCAGCCGAGACTGCAATGGCGACTGTGATGAGCAAAGAAATTACAAGTTTACTCATTTTGATTTTGTTCCACCAAGTTCAAATGAAATAGTTCAAAAGATGTTTCCATCAACCACTGCTTCACAAAACTAGTCAAAGGAGACAGGACTGCAGTTTGTTATGTGCTTCATTATTATATACATTGTTTGTCAAATAAATCCTTGATTAGGTTATCAAGACATTGACCATAAAGATAAACTTCGAGTGTGAATGAATAGTTGAAGTATAAATCATTTGTAGTTTCCCTTTGTATTGATATTTATTTGTTCACAAAAAGCTTGAAAGAGGAATGAAAGATTAGTAGATGAGGCAATGAAAATGGCTTAGAATTAATGTTCAGATTTCTAACCTTTCCGGTTATTTGATGTTTGATGCCATATTCTTAATTTATTAAATTTCAGATAAAATATTTACAATATCACAAGGACAAGTGTGATTACGTAAACGAAACTTGACACTGATTTTAAACATAATAAGGTTGGTATTTAATTTCAGAAAGTAATAACATTAATCGATTTTTATTGGCACATCTCGATATCCTGGAAGCGCAAGGATATTACTTTCGGCTGTGGTATATCACGTCCGTAATTGACCCTAAAGCGGAGGTTCTTGTTTTGATCTTTCTTCAATTCTGCGTCCTCGAAGCCCCTGTTTACAATTTCAGCCCACTTTGCAGTTCCATTAGAAGATACGAATCCTTCCCAAACCTGCCGATAATCATAAAGGAATTTTAGTTTTTTAAACTTTTATTGTTGTTCATATAAAGAATATTGTGGTGTAAATGACTTACTCCTACTCCTGTGAAAATCTGGTCAAAAAACAAAGAGATGGACCATCCAACGGTCGGATCGGTATCGACGGGTACAGTAAAGCTAATGTTTCCCAACCAATTTAAAACTCCTTCAGAATTCTTTGTGACTACATGTGAGCAGTCCAGGCCATTGCATTGCCAAGCGGCAATGGCTACTGCGATGAATACAGAAATTACAACTTTGTTCATTTTGTTACTACTCCAAAAAAATCAATAAAGTAATGAATTTGTTCTTAAGAAACAGTCACTATAAACAGTTCTGCCAGACTGTCAGATACTGTAGACAAATAGCGAAAGTCCGGCTTATAAACGTCTCTTCTAGCGTTTGAGTAAAGCACAAATTAGGACAGATGTTGCATTTCACACTTTATCCCATCGCCTTATTTGTATTGATTGGAAAATGAATATTGATTAGGTTATCGGAACAATGACCATGAAGATAAAATTTTGAGCGTGAATGGTTCAAGTACCAGATCATGACTAAAACTGTATGTTAATCATTGTTTGAATTCGGCTGCTAGGTTAAATATAGAACGTATTGGTTTGGAGCAATTAATGAAAATACGCCAACCCACAATGAAGGTTACTTGACAATTCCGTTTAAATCTGCTGCTATGTTCACACGAGTTCTTTTATTCGAGTTGTTGTGAAAGCATATTTAATTATTGCTTAATTACCCACAATCATCATACACTGTTCCCCATATGCTCCCCTAAAAGTTTTTTAAAGTTATTACGCAGCATTATCCGTTTAAATACTTAGATAATAAACTGCCATACGTAAATCATGCTATAATAGTGTTTAAAACTTTGTCAAACGCAATGCTCGCTTTCCCAACGTCTGTCTTTGCCACTGCTTTTCATTTCAGTCCATTAAAACTGACATAAGCCATGATGATCCAGTTGAATATCTTTTTTGACTCAACTCCTGTTCCTTTTCAAAACACTGCCATTACAACCCTACCCCTTCATCCTCTCGCTCCCAGATTCAATAATCGCTCTACTCGGGACACTTTCAGATCTGGTTTTGGTTAGGACGAGAAAACTTTTAGCACTTGCAATCAAGCAATAAACGCTCATTCATCTCACAATACATAGATTACTAGAATATGCAGCATTAAATATTTGTGAATGAGCGACTGCATATAAAAATTCTATGCTATGGGTATTACTAAGTGTCCCTTCAGGAACCTCAGGAACACCCAGAGCACTAAACGTAATGTAGATCTATAATCCATACCCCATGCATATTTCCTGCAAACCAAAACATCATAATCATAAATAACTTCCCTGCAACCTCTCCGGCATACGGTCGCATTTTGGTCGGTACTTGAACAACAAAGAGAAAAAAAGGACGAATGATTTTATATCGTGCTTTAAATAATGATCATGGCAAAAAACAACCCTGGCTGCCAAAGTGGAAGATATCCCGTCGCTCTCGCCGGCGTCGCCAGTCCGACTCTTGTTCACTCCATTTACTTTTCTTTGCTTACCCTCCTGCTAGTAGCTAGCACCAACCATCGCAACGTCCGTACGGATAAACAATAACCACACACAAAAACAGACTCGATCTTCCGAAACAAACTTTCAAGGGAACATGAACTTTTACGCAAGTTTTTGGTTAAGTTTATGGGTTTATTCTGAGTATGCTGCTGCTCTCGTGGATGAAAAGGGCTTTGTCCGTGTGTGAGTGTGAATCAAAAATACGCACTATGGCAGGGAAAGACATTTCGGGAATCGGGAGAGAAAGGAAGTAGTGAAAAAAGTGTTACGCGTTCATGGATGCAGAAGGCGCTTTTGCTGACAAGTTATTTCATTTTTATGTTGACAAAGAAATGTGCTCGTGGCATGGTATTGAAGTCGTTGGGCTATTCCGAGGAAGTATTAAAGATTTTTATTCATGGAACACTTTTTTTTTGCTTTTCAATTCAAACTCAAACAATATGCAAATGAATACGAGTTTGTACAATGGATTTGTGAATAGAAATGCAATGCAATATGGTTTTTTGCATTCATTTGTAAAATGAAATACGGCGAGATTTACTTCTTAATGCTTTTTTTGTTGTTAAAATGAAAGTTAAAGTCACAAAATAATTTGGGGAACGTTGCGAAGAAATAATGATAGAATAAGTAAAATTATTCCAGCACATTTTGTTTTTTAGTTATTTTCTGGATTTTTGGGAAAAGCAAAAACATGCTACAATGGTGCATAGAGCGACTGCTTTTCTGTAACCTTGCGGGCAGGCTTCATTCATCACTTTTTGCTTTGCCAGTTTTATTATAATGCTTATGCTTTGTTTGAACAGTCGACATTCGTCAACGAGCCGGAACCTGTAAACTATTTATCATTTGGGTGTTAAAGCGATATATTTCGGGTTGACAGGTCACTCCGCCGGAAGATGCTTTTAATGGAGAGACCCATCCAAAATTTTAGTCCAGTAGCTCTAGTCCGGCTTAAACAATCATGTTTGCTGTTGCTAAATACATATCACAGTATGAGTGAAGCGTTATCTAAAGCATTTAATTTTTTAGAAAATAAGTAGTGAAACAGTGAACACTGTAGGATTTTATGCCACGATTACACCAAGTCACAACTACGTCTGACTTAATTCTAAACATGAAATTATAAACGTAGATTTTGCTTGCCTACACATTTGCGGTTATGAACCCGTTTAGCCTCAATATTAAATTTTGTGGTGTAGCACAGGACTTCTTACTTCAAATACTTATTGTGATACATTGATGAACAGAAAGGATAGAAAGTGCAGCCGGAAATTACAAAAGCCACATAAACCAATAGTTAATCGTGACGAATAAAATTGATGTCTGATTGATTACTGACTGACTCAGATGTAAGGTTGTTACTATTTTAAGGGCATTACTTAACTGAATCATTCTTAAGTTAGAACGAGTCAAAAATACACTCAGACAGTGTGAGTCTTCCAACGAAACAGTCACAATATCCTCAAATGCAAAATACAAAATTGACATTTAACAGAAATTAATAGAAAATGGGACCAACCAAGTTTATGGACTACTTTATTCATTTTATTACTTTTGTCCTTCATTTCATATCTCAATCCACAGTTGATGCCAAAGTTTTTAAAGCTTGTGAAATCGTGCAACAATTTGAAGAATCCAAAATTTCTAGAGAACTGCACCCTGAATGTAAGCGATTTCGTACTTTTATAAATAAAAGATCTTTTAACATATCGTTTTAATATTTTTCAAGGGATGTGTTTGTCGGAAAAACTAAGCCAGGGAAATTCATCAATGATTAGAAGACTTTTAACCTTCAGCAGATCAGACCCTTGTAATCAATTCACATTAGGACTGTTTCAAGTGATTTTTTAAAGAAAATAGTATAACATTTTTACTTTTACTTTACTTTATTAGGTGTACTAAATGTTAAAAAATAAAAAATGTAGATTTCAAATGCCTGGTGTACTGACGAGGACCAGGAAAAGAGAGAGTTTTCATCTGGAGTTCCTAGTTGTAAGAGAAATGGATGCCAGCTTCAATGTTTCCGTAATCAAACAGAACAAATAATTCGTTGTTTTAGCAGTAATATGCAACAGGGATTCCTCACACATCATAACTCGTTTTAATCAGCATGATTTTTGTAGGACTTCTTGACGATGACATAACTGATGATATTGAGTGTCTCAAAACAATTCATGAGCTTCATGGTTCGGGAATGTGGTCTCAGACGCTTCTTAACAATTGCCGTGCTGTGTTGAATGACACTAACTGGAATGAAACTGCCTGTCTTATCAGTTGCGTCTGCCTTATTTTCTTGTCAATTTCTGAATAATTTTTTTATAGATAGCCCACGTACTAACAGTATTAATTCCACTACAGACGGACTCCAAAGGAAAGGACCAGGAAAGATTCATGTTCCTCTCTGGGCTGTTTTTCTAATTGTTGCTTTATCGTCCGCCATGGTCTTTGGTCTTACTTATTTTTTCTACAGACATCGCCAAAACAATGCGGTCAGTATCAATTTAATCGACAAAGACCACATTCATCCTTGCCAATAAAATGTTGTGTAATTTCTACATTAAAAATCACACAGTCTGTGTTAACAAATGCGGAGATCATGGAGTTCAAATACGGTAGGGTGTCGGCAAGACCACTTTCTCAAACGAGGAGGCAGGGCGAAGTAGTTCAAGACAATTTTGTTAATGAATGTTTACAATAATGCATACGAAGTGGAACAAGCCGACTTTGATATAGGTGAATTTGCAGATTTTTGCATTAGCAATTTAGGTGTGGAGCCAATTAAATTCAATGGATCAATTATGCTTGCTTATTATTGTATTGCAGACCATGGATCAATGCTTGGTAGTGGTACACAAGGAATCGTATACATGGCCATGTGCAAAGGAAAGTTGGTAGCTGTGAAGGCTCTTAACCCGCATTCCACGAAAGAATATTTGCAGTCTTTGCTTGGGGAAATTAAAATCCTTTCGCACATTGGAACTCACAATCACATTGTAAATATGGAAGGGGCTTATACAAAGGATATAAAGAAGGGTACTAATAAATACCGGTTGTAGAGGGGAACATTTGTTTTGTTCCGGATTTTATAAAACTTTGTCGAATGTTGCAGGTGTAGTTTACGTTTTTATGGAGTACTGCGCCCTCGGAAATTTAGAAAAATTTTTGAGGTTAAACCGCGAAACTTACGTTTGTTCTTTGGACGAAAATGGAGAAGTGAAAAAAGCTGGATTAAAGTCAGAGATGGAGCAGGATCTAAAGTAAGTTGTAAACAAAATGCTTTTCAGTGCAGCTGGATAAGACGAAAGTGTTTCAGATCTTGCCCATTTCACTTTTCAGAGAGAATGGCAACTCCAGCAGTAGTGCGGAAAGTGCAATAACTCTAAAGCATTTGCTTCGGTATTCTCATCAAATAGCAAAAGGAATGGAGTTTCTTTCAAGCCGAAAGGTTATTAAAGTGAAATGAATGAGATGATAATGTAACCATTCCTCTCCTTGTTGTAAAATGTGTGCTGCAGTATGATGTGGACTGTGTGGTCCGGATTAATAATGGTATCTGTGAAAAATTATTTCCCCCATTACTAGATAGTTCATGGGGATCTTGCAAGTCGTAATGTGTTACTAGTTGATGAAAATCATGCCAAAATCTCAGACTTTGGGCTTTCCAGGAAGTTGTATGGCTACTTGAACTACATAAAGAAGAAAGAAGTGAGTTATTCTCATTCTCAGTTAGCATTTCCAATCCGATGAGGTTCTCTTAATAAATGTATGTATGTAGGTATTTATCATTATCTTTCAAAAGCTGTACACAGCATTAGCTTGATTTCGATGTTTTCCCTGTCCTCTAGCTCTGGAAAAGGGGACAACAAAAATAAAATAACCCACAGCACCAACATTGTAGGGCCTGGCATATTATATTGTATTTCACTTTTGTAGGAACCACTTCCTTGGCGTTCCTTGGCTTTAGAATCTTTGAAGGATATGAATTTTTCCACACACTCAGATGTGTGGATGTTCGGAGTTCTCCTCTCCGAAATATTTTCACTTGGAGAAGTGCCATATCCGGGTTTATCCTGGAGTCTGGAGTTTGTCGCCAAGTTAGAGAAAGGTTTTAGAATGCTGAGACCAAAACACGCACCGGTAAACGTGTAAGTAATTACTGATCAGTGTTATGTCATTTCAAAATCCCATTTTTTCTTGTTTTTTCATAGACGTACGTTAAAAATAATGCTTACTAATAGGTACAAGGAAATAATGCTCCAATGCTGGGAAATCAATCCCAATCAGCGGCCATCTTTCTCGGAGCTGTCTAGTTACTTTCACCGAGCTTTAGAAGAATTGACTGCTGAAGTGAGCTCTTATTCTAGAATTAAAATGACATACTTACACTTCGTAAAACATCTACGTTTTTAATATAATCAATTTCGAAAAGTTAACTAAATTTCATCTTCTGCAGGAGTACACCATACTACAAGATCCAAATTAAAGGTATCTTCAAACTACAAAAATATTTACTTGAATACTGATTTGTTAATTAGTATATTATGAGTAACATTTAAAAAATACACACTAAACATTTCTTTGTAAAACAAATAATTTGCATTTTGTGATTTAATTACTTGAATATCAAGATTTCATGAAATTATTTTCTAATAATAAGTTATGCAATCATAAACTTTAGTTATTAATTTTAGTAGAAAGCTTCCTGAATTTCGCCTTATAAAAATTGTATCAGTAGAATTTATCAGGTCATAAAATAGCTGTGGGTTGAAACCAGAAACTGTCGGAGTTTTAATATTAACAATTAAAATACATTTATTATCAGTGTAAAATATTCACATTGAATATTGTTTGCGCAATAACTAGAAATTCCATATGTATCCACTACAAAGAAAAGTCGCTCGAAAGTTTATTGAATTTCTACAATAGATTGTGTTTAACTTATGTTTTTGAAGACAACTAAATAACACTCACTCAAACTTTCTGCCGTTTTGAATATAATAATAAATAATTTGAACGTTCAACGTTCTTTTGTGTCTGCACGTCGACAACAATGATTACAATACGGTAGATTCGAAATGAAATTGGGAGACCAGAGAAAGGCGGGGAAAGAAAGTGAAGCCACTTCGACTGAACAAAAAGTAATAAGAATGGAACTCTGGAAGCCAATATTACCTGACTGAGTAGATGTTCACAATGCCTATTATAAAGCACTTACCAAGATAAAGTGCAGGGACTGATTATGCACTCTTCTTATACGAAAAGAATAGAATCTTCAATCTTCCCTTCCCCTACTTGGTGATGAATAACCTGCCCTCCCTATAACAAATCCAAATGAAACATTATTGGATTCTTAGAAGCAATTGTGTGTAGTGTAATTACTTTTTATAGCATTATTTGTTTTTACTTAAGGTTAATTTAAATATGGAATATGGAAGATTATTTTTTTAAATTTGGTCCCTTTCATTTTAAGTTAACGATACAGATACAATTTAGATCGCAGAACAATAACTAAACATTTTTGTAGTTGTTACGACTAAACTTTTTAGACTATCATTTAATTTTTATGATTCTGCGAATCACTCAGGAAAGCAGGATTTAGTTTTTAGAATAAACTCACTGGATAGTAGAAATATCTATGATTCACATCTTCCTCCTCTTGAAATTCATACGAACGAAAAGAATACGCCTCATCCTTGTATTAGAAGAGGGCAGAATCAGAATCTCATATGTATATATTCAGCTCGTTTTACCATTTTCCTTCTCCTGTTCTCTCTTTCATTGTTAGTTTCGCCCCTTGACAGACAATTAATGAATGCAAAAAGTAGAGTGAATTTACCCCATACAAAATACCAACCAACAAGCAGCTTATTGTTATTAAAGTACATTGGTTTGTCGTGACCGTGGCTCGCTGCTCTCATCCGATACCCTCCATATCTGGCAAACCATCTTGTGGACACTGCATAAGTACTGGGTGAGAGGTGGACCAACACTATTTACTTTCGTCTCAGATTGTTGTGCTCCTCCATAAGCTTTCGAACAAACATGGATTTAAAGAGCGGCGACAAACAAAAATGATGATAATCAGAAAGGGATTTTTGGACAGGGAAGAGTGAAAGTAAATGTTGCATTCGTAGAAGTTCTCGTTAAACATGGTACAACGTAGAATGATGCAATTATACTTCGTATGGCTTGTCTAATAAATAGATGGATTTTATGTGTACACTTCTGCTTTTATACAATGTATACAAAGTACGTTTGCCATTCGCCTCTCCTTGATTTAATGAGAGGGTGGTTGATGGAATCGTGATGAGATGAGGGTCCGGTTCTGCCTTTCTTTGTGTACCATTTGGATATTTTCCATTCTGCCCGTAGCTTCTTGATAATGTACGATTACATCTAATTGTAAATGGAGTATCTCAGTAGATTGTTAATATATTCACATATTCTCTATCGTTTTAAGTTTAACTTAGATGTGTCCGTGTTTTTCGATTGATGTTTTGTTGAGTCTCCCTTTGGCATTATTCCGTGAAATTACTTCGTGAAATTCTAGGAAGCTACTTTTTGGTACACATTCCTAGGTATATAATACAGTGGAAGAATGTGAATAGAAGAGAATTATTCCGCAGGCGAAGGGAAAGTTAAACAAAGACTGTTGGCCGAGTCATAGATTGACTCATTTTGGAGATCATCAAATGTCACTTATCCAACGTAGACTAAAATCCACTATCATTTGGAGATTTCGTTTGTCACCCGTTTGAAGCAATATGTATAGAAGGGAAAATATTTGATCAGTCTTATTTTTTCCGGAAACTAAATTTTTCACACTCTCATTAAACAGGCATGCAAGAGCATAGGAAAAGAGTTACTTTCATGTAAATAGTACTTTTATGCATTTCAATTTCTTTTTATTACATACATTTGATTTTTACGTATTATACGAATTCAATGAAAACACTAAAGACTGAAACAGTTTAAAGTTATATAATTTATAATTCAGGCGTAAATAAGGCAATGAATGCTTCAAAATATGAAGTATCACAAATATTTTGACAGCTAAATTGCTAATCTTGACGAATGGGTTTTCAGACAAAGCTCGGATTAATAACTCTTGATAATTTTCATTTTGTCAATGACAATAGCTATACCCCAATTGAATTTATTTTAACATCGTTCATTCTGGTAATTCCAAGTGGCCAGTGACAAGTAGAAGTTTGATAACCCAACCGCGATATGAACAACCGGGCATACTTAACATAAATGATCATCAATTTTGGTCGGTTTTTGTAGTACCTCTCCTTTCAGAATGAGACTTTACATTGTATGTGAAAAATATTACAATCCATTTACAATTGCACTTACATCGAATACCGTCTTTGGTTAGAATGAAATGTAGATTCAGTCGCGATGAGCACAACTGCATAGATCAGAATGACACGTGTCACGAGCGAGTCGCCTGGAGTGACAATAATAATAATTGTGACGTGGCGTATGGTGTATCCATGCAAATGGAGCACGCGTCATTTCATCCCTCGAGTGAAGAATCAGAAACCAATTGTGAAAGTAGGATACTTTTATAAGAAGGATGGGGACGCAAACATTGCATTCTTATAAAACGGGTAATGATAAAGGAATGAAAACCCATTAGCTTCTTCTCGCTGTGTTTATGAAAAATTTGTGCTTGGGAAAGTTCTCACTAAGAGGATGACAGAATCAGTTTTACAAAGCATAATAGGTGGACAACACGATACCAATATTTTTAATTCATTAAGGAGAAGAAGAAAAATAATTATAAACTTGATCGTACTATCATTAATGTTCGTTGTCTTTTTTCTTTTGCATCATAGTATCATAGTGGCATTATTAACATTCATTCACTTACAAAAACAGAAAAGAGCACGTAGTGGTTACAGTCAGTTTCTCTTCACTTTTAAAACTTTCACATTTCGTATCAT
>VYYJ01001326.1:0-32451 GCA_021029165.1 Cyphoderus albinus | reverse complement strand
AACGTCTGCTCGGAAACGTTGATGCGGAACGGTCCATCGGTGAATTTCGGCGCGTTGTCGTTCACATCAGTGACTCGGATCGTTACGGGGATGTGGATGCTCTGTAATAAATAGGATTTTAAGATAATTAAAGATATTTACCTAATTAAGAATAACATCAACTTTCTCCTCTACCTGTAAAATATTTTCTTGTCTTAAATGTCAATGACATGACATAAACAAATAAAAATGTATTTGTCATCATCATCATAAATGAAAAGTCTTTATTAAAAAATATTAAGGACATTTGTTAAAAAAATCATGTCATGTCATTTTTATAGCAGATGCCAGGATTGCCAGAATTTGTAAATGTTTTTCTTCGTGACAAATAACTGAATTTTTTTAACAGCTCAAGTAAAATTTTCACTTTAAAAATTTGAAGTTAACGTAAATACAATGACAAACTGACTAAAAACGGTATATGTAACTCGACAGTGTCGACGCATAAAATGAAACTTTTAACTTAACTACATACGAAACAAAAGCATGTAAAAATTGTAAAATGCTTAACTAAGAAAGTTTTAAAAACCCTTTCGTCTAACTAAGCTTAATAAAAGCCAACTAATTTGATCAAAGTATAGGTTCTAAAGAGAAAAGAGAATTTCTGCGTGGGGGAGGAAAAACAAGGGACAATTTATTTTTTCAAAGGGATTCAAAGATTTTTCAGATTGGACCCTAGTCTAAAGACATAGTCGTATTTTATTTAATGGTTGATGATAATCATGATGATGTTGATGTTGATGATGATGAAGATGACTGACCCAGAATCGGTGAAACATGACTATGAATGACTATGACACATTTGTATTTGGTGTCTTTTAAAAGTTTTACAAGACTTTTCTTATGTCCACAAAGAAGAATAAAAATGAAAATATTTTTCTTTCTTTACAGTGTTTTAAGTGGTAAAACCACCACCGAAATCATGAAATGAATGAGCGTTTTAATTCTTGTCATGAAAAATATTTTAATGGTACATTTACAATTACAATTTTTCTTCTCCGCTGGCTACATGATTGATTTTGAGTGATGAGTCGAGAAATGAAATCCGGATTTTCTGTTTTAGTATAAATGTGCTGAGTAAATTTAATAATGACGGTTAATTTATTGACTTTAGTAGTTTAGTGGCTTCATGTCTTGGTACATTATTCGATTTGAGACAAGACAAGACGAGACTTTAATTTTTGGCGTCATGTCAGTTTTATTTAACTCGGAGAAACTTTTACTGCTAATATGATGAAGATGAAGTAAAGTTTTTTCCTTCAATTTAATTGAAGGTTTCAAGTTTTTTTTTTGTGTCATTAAATCATAAAAGAGAGGTATAAAAAAGTACTGTTGTAATGTAATAATACTAACTTAAAATAATTAAAATCGCGGATCTCGTCTTTTTTGTCTTGTCGTTGTCTTGTTTTGTAATTATTGGGTGAAATCTGAATACGATGATGAGGATGATACTAGTAACTGTAATCTCAATATTTAAATAATTAAGGGCAATTATTGATTTCTAGACATGACATGAGTAAGCTAAAGCCAGGTTATAAAAAATATCTGTTAAAATCGCCAAAAATTACATTTGGGTATTTATTTGTCGGACTATCCGACTTTTGTCAGAGCTCATTAAAATTCATCCGAGGAGATAATGATAATGATAGTGACATGAGAATTGTCCACGATAATGAGAGGTGTGTAATGATTCGTCTTTAAAAAAACTTGTAACCTCAATTGTAAATCGTAAAGAAGAAAAAAATGACATTTTGAAAAGTAAATCGACCACGTAATAGAACTCGAGCTCGAGTTAAATACAGATTAAGATCATTTTCCTTCCTATCCTATCCCAAAGATTATTTTTAAGGTCAGCCTGAAAATCATCTCTGCCTCCTTAACAGAAAAAAAATCTTGAAAATAGTATCACATCACATCACATCGTCTCATCATCATTATCATCGCCACCTCCACCTCGAGAAACCCCTCGAGTCTCGTCTCGTCTCTTCTCAAGATTTCATTTCAGATTTTGTAATTGTAATTTGTAATTAAGTAGAGCTTTACGTCGTTACATACGTTGCGTTATCTTATAAAACCGCAGCTTGTCTCGGTCGCGTTCGTTGTTCGTACGGATTTTTTTAATGAACCGTAAAATGTAATTAGGGAACGCAACGCGAGCACAACAATGCGTATTTACCTACCTACATATGACATAGCAGAGCAGATAAAAAATTAACCGGATCATGTTTTAAGTTAAAGTTTTAAGTAGCTCTCAGTACTCAGCCCTCGTGAACAAAAAATGTCCGCAAGGCAAAATTCTGACTGAGTCTGACATGACAATGATGACGTCACTCTACGTGTGACAGTATGACAAAGATAAACGGTAAATACGATTTTCAATTTTGTCGCGAATGTCGCAACTTTTTTTTTGCAAAAAATCAAAAATGCTTCCAGCTCATTTAAAAAAATGTAAATGCACCCACCGGCTCATTGTGATTGCGCTTATCACAGAGAACTGTGAACGTGACGGAGGACGGACCTTCCTTCCCCTCCTTGTCGAGTTTCCTCGTGAGTGTTATGTTCTTCGTGCTCGGCTCGATTCGAACTGGGGCTGTTGTCTCACGCAGACTGAGGCTGATGTCCCGAGTCGGATCTCCGTGGATGTCGAGCGTCCCTTTAAAAATAATAATTACAATTTTATTATGTTAAGTATTTAGAATGAAAAGTTTGCATTTTATTTTTACGCGAAAATTATTTACGACATGACATGATGACATGAGCTTAGAAACTTTTTACAACTTGTTGGTGCCTTTAAGATGGTGGAGGGTAGGGTGGCATTTTTTGCAATTTTTTAAAAAACCACCCCCTTATTTTCGCAACAAATTAGTTAGTTACATAAAATGTTAAATAGGTAGAGTAGTTAGTTACACCCCTTGTGAAATAAATTAGCATTTTTATTCATCTAACAGTCACATCACCGCCGACACACACAGCCACCGCACCACATTCCTTCTCAACCCCTCCTGTCTTTTTAATTAATCATTAATTTTCTTTTCACACATTTGAACAAAACTGAAAAACCTTTCCTTCCTTCCTTTTCGCATCACAACATCCCCCATCCCATGAAATATTTTACATTTCGAAGATTCAATATGAAGTGAAGAGACAAGAGCGTTACTAATATTTAATGTTACATTACATTACGTTATTTTATTATTGATGCGCTACTATTTTGCGAACCGCATTATATGATGTAACATAACATAACAGTAACGTCCCCTGCTGCTGTACCTGTAAATACCACCACCACCAGCCAGCAACCACATCACCGCCATCGGGTCATAAATTACATTTTTTTCTTCTGACCACATTATTCAAGATTCTTCAGATTGCAGATTGAAAATTGCACCAGTGGGACAAGAGCCCAGAGCTCGTTTTCTTCGTTTCATCGTTTCTTTCGTACTTTTCTCATTTTCGAAGAAATTAAAATATTCAAAGAGGTAATTAAAGAGTGCACGTTCTGAAGACCCATTCAATGTGTAAGTAACAAAAAAATATCTGCATCATTGCCATTGCATTGCATGGCATATATTTTGAAAAGGCGGCCGTTGTTGTCTTAACTTAATTGTGTTTGGTTACATACTTGTGTTGTGTCCACTTTTTGAAATTATTTTTCTTCCTAAATAAATGATGATAATGTATCATCGGCATTTTTTAATAAGATGGGACAAGCACAATACAAGACAAGATGGGATTGAATGGGATGAGATGAGACAAGTCAAGACAAACTACATTTACAAACTCATTAATAATAATAATAAATAATTTCTGTAATGGTAAACAGTTATTGTGCGCAACTTTAATTTTCCTCCGCAATTTATATATGCTACTGTGTCTGTCTGTCTGTCATTCATCAATTTTCTTTGAAGATTTTTTTTTCTCTTGAAAAAATTGAAAATGGGCTCGGATGGAAATGATCGTGCTTGTACTCATCATAACATCCTCATCATTGTCGTATCGTATCAATGTAGTTGTAAATCATCAAAAAATACGAAGATTTCTTCATTATTCATTCATAAGGACATTTATCAAATTGCAGAGTTAGTTAATAATAAACAGTTAACTCAACTCATCATCATTTTCATAATCTTTCTTGACAGAGTTTCCTTCCTTCCTGCTGCATTTATTTTTACATTAATTAAAATTAATATTGAAAAATTGAAGCTGGCCATCAATAAATATTTTGTTCGAAGAGTCAATAATTTTTTTTAAAAATTCTCCTTAGTCAATTCGTTCGTAGCTTTAAAGGAAGGCATAGATTTACATTATTGAATTGAAATTAACTTTTAAAGTTTAAAAAGGAAGTGGTTTACTTTTGCCGTTGTATTTAACAAGATTTTGCAATGTTTTCAGCGACTTACCCAGATTGTAGCCGATAGGTGCGTCTTCACTCACAAAGAAGCTGACGGAAGAGCCGCCGCTCACGAGGAAGCAGCGAGAATCGCCTGTAACAAAAGAAAACATAGAAAAGAAAATGAAATAAATAAAAACAGAATTTTACAATGATATGATAGTTAAAAGTTAAGTAGTTAATGTTATTCAATATTTTTTTTGCAAAAAAGTGTCATCGTGTTAGTTAGAAGAAATACGTGCATGGAAAAGGCAAAGGCGAGGCGAGGCACACTTTGATATTTAAATAGGTAAAGAAATACACGTTTTTTATCTTGTACAATAGCAACAACAATGTGATAATGTAAAAAGGGAGTTTTTCACTCGTTCGTGTAAAAATATAAAAACAGCCGCATACTCGCCTTTTTAGAATTGTGCGTGCAAACATTTTTATTCTAAAAAACTAGTAATAAAATGAATAGTAATAAAATAAAAATTCAATGAACTGGCCGACACGAATTCACGGTTTTATAGAAGATAGATATTTAGCTGGTCAAAAGTAATTAATATCAAATAGAATTTATTTAGGTACATAGTAGCACACTAAACTCAAATCATTTAAAAAATCTTAAATGTTCCATTTCGTGTAAGATTCATAAAGTTTTCATGATGCAGAGGCCGGGCAATATTTTCGTTTTAAGTGGGTTGAATGGATGCGAATGGAACCACGAAAAAATATTTTTTTGCTAAATTATTTTTAACTTAAAAAATTACTGGTGGTAGTCTGGTAGTGCACGCGTACCGAAGGGGTTTTAGCTATATATAATATATTGTATTGTTATAACCGATTTTCGCGTAAATCTGAAGCTGCTCACTCTGAGAGTATTTTTCGTTAGAAAGAATTGATGACCATCATAATAATATAATGATAATGATAATCATGAAAAAAGATGATGAAGATCATGATTATCATGTTGTTATTGCATTGCATTCAAGATTTATCACGCTTTGCTGTGGGTCGCTCACGGCTTGTCACGTCACGTCCTTAAGTGGACGTACACAGATGCTGCTATAAAACATGCACATGCCCACATTTATTATAACTTTATTATAACATAATCCTCGTAAACTGAGTTAAAGTGAGCCAATTCATCACAACCCTATCACATCACAATAGAGAAAAAATCCGTTTTTTGAGGGTTACTGCGGTTTAAAGGTAAAGTTAAAAGATCAAATCTTGGCTTTTTGGTTTGTCCCTGCAAAATGGAAAGCTCGGATAAGAATTTTTTTTACTCTTTCAAGATTATGATTAGAAAAAAACCTAAGCCTAGGTTAACGAAAAAGTTGTTAATTTCCTTAATATGACCAGATGAGAAATCTGAAGATTATCATTTGATGTAATGTAGATACATAACTTTCACCTTACCAATTTGTAAGATTTTTTAAAGTGTGTCCACAAAACAATTTTATTCACTGTACAATAGCACCAGTGATGAACCAGGCTGTTTCATTTTGATAGAATTGAATGAGCTTACAAATAATTGTAAAAATATTCAGGTAATGATTCAATTCTTCTATGATTCATTCTCATTCATTCATTTCCTTTATTCATTATGATTTAGACCGCTCGTGTTCATTTTCATATGGCAGTACGTCCGTAGATAATTCGGATCCTCCTCCAAAAAAACTCGAATCCAACACAATCAAAAATCGTCATCGCCAGAAGAAATGAATTTCAATTGAAAGGAGAAAAATTAGAACTTGGTCGCAAGACAAGTTTAGTTACAGCTTGTAAAAAATTCGCACACGGAAATGGAATGGTATGGAACACGTTTACTTTTTACTTGTAAATATCTGCTTACTCCGGCAATCGTCATTCATCGTTTGTCATTGTGCGACAAGCGACAAAACAATCAAAGAATCGGACGGAAGGAAGCGACGATGACGATGATGATGATGCTGAGGTGACATTCGAGACAAAATGAAAATCACAAAAAATATGAAATAGGTAGCTCACGACGATACGAGCAATGTTCATTTCAACTTGAAAACGTGAAGTCGTGAAGACATCCTCATTACATTTTTTAAGCTTTTTAAAAAAAGCTCGAGGAAAATTCGGATGGGCGAGCACGGGCACGCATTACAACATTATTATTTCCCATAAAATAGGAAAAAGCTCAATGTAAAGTAAAATATGTAATTAATGCATTTTAATTGCGCACAGTAAAATACTTAATTGTTCTGCAGAGCAAAGACATTTTTGCCGGTAGTAAATATTTACTAAAGGAAATTTAAAACGTTTTCATTCTCTTATTACTCTATTGGAGAAGGGAAAATTTTGTGTCACTGCCACTGAAAATTGTCTATGTAAAGAGAGATTTTTCTTGTAAGTCTGAAGGTAAGGAGATACATTACTTTACATGAGTGAAGAGTGAGACAATTGAGGAGATTATTCTGCGTATGTGACGACGGTGCTGGTGATAAGTGAGTAAAAGATGATAGGCGTTCCTCGCACTTTACTACTACTCGAAGCTAAAAAGCAATAAACTTCTAAATACTTCAACTTCAACTTGATAAAAATATTTTTTAAACTTTTCTTCTCAAAGAGAGTCGGATCTTTCATCTCGGCGTTTCATCTTTATAACATTTTACATACATCACGTACGTCCCACCACCACCACCAACCAAGTTAAGTTTTGCAACTGTATGAAAAGTTTCAGTTTTCTCTTTTGAGAATAAAAACGCTCTTCAAAATACTTTATTAGCCTGAGCTTCTTGAAAAAGGGTGGCTTTGACTTTGATGGAAAAATGAGCGTTTTCTCCTGTCTACGAGAAACGTTTTATTTTTTTATTGTTATTCTTATTTATTTTTCAAAACGACATTCACATTCACAATCAGTTATATAGTTATGTACTACTATGTGGCAACTAAATTCCGTTTTCAAGAGGTCTTTATTAAAATTGACAGTGGCAGTGGCACCTTTTGGTTTTTTTAAGTGCGATAATTTTCTCCGTTTCATTTCATTCTCTCAAGCTTTGACATGAATGCCGTCAATAAATGGCATGGCACAGAGAGACGCATCTCTCTTTATTTATGTACCACAGCAGCCGGAAAAAGATTTTTGTGAAATTTGCATGCTAATTGGGATAATGATACCAACATAACACCAACCAGTGAAGTTGATGTTGAAGTTGAAGTGAATGAAAAAATTGCATCTTCTGAAAACAACTTTTTTACCACCTTATCAAATGTATCATCAAATCATTATCGCATCACATCATAAGAAAGAAAACCACTGCACTACTATTTTCCACTACCACTTCCCCTTTTTTTAAAGGATAAAGATAAAAATCCGTGTTTTTGTTTCATTGTTGGACATGTTGATGTTTTGTTGGATATTGTAATTTTATTTTTATCTCTCACCTTCCATTTCCATTGCAAACAAACAAAGCTATCAGAAACTCACAAAGGCAGAATCTAAAAAATCTTTCTTGTAATAATATAATACAAAGACACACAGACATGGCAGGTATCAAAAGATTTTTTTTCGGAGGAGGATGGGGATGTGTGAAACTTTGTTGTAAATAGTTTTGCCTTCTTGTGTCATAAAATTGTCTCAAGTTTCATCTCATGCGTCATGCCACAGCAAAAACGGAAGCTTTTTAAGGGTATGCGCTTTGTAAAACGTACATTTACAAAATAAGTTCGATCAATCGGCCGCAAAAATGTTTTTCTGCTAGTTTCAGGTCATAGCATCACATAAAGTGTAACGTAACACGAGGCAATATTTTATTTATTGCAAATTGAAAATTGCAACTTGCAATAATAATAATAATATGCATATGCAATAAAGTTATTCTGTTGCATCTGCTGAGATTTAAAAAAATTATTTTTCCATTTCATTTCATTGTACATGATCATGATGCGTCTACGAGTGTGGCTGCGCATCCGATGAGAATTTGATAAGCCAACGAACGAAACGAAGGGATCATCATAATCATAATGATGCTCATGATTTATGATCAATGATCATGTTATAAAACATAATTTAAATAGTATCAGAGCAGATCACTTTGTAGGTTGTATCAGTATCACACGTATCATCAACACACACACATGCGTTTTACAACATGGAAAACACGAGCGGATAAAAAATAATTTTTCAATAAGTTCAAGAAGAATTCTTTAAATATTATTTATAAATGTTGTTAACTTTACTATATACATAATGTTATGCTATTGGTTAAATTATTTCGTTATTGTTTGCCGGCTTATCGGAAGAGTTTGATCGAAAAAAAATGAAGAAATCCAATTTCAAAATGAGAAAATTGGTTAAAATGCTGAGCATGAATGAAAATGAATTATTATTTATATGAAGTGACCCATCAACATTGTATTTATTTGTAGTGCAGTACTGTAACAGTTTATTTACAGTTACGTTACCGTTACAGTTAACTATAAGAATAAAGGTAAAACTTGATGAGCCTCATCGTTGAAAAATTGCATGAAGGAGAAAGAGAGATAAAGTCAAAATGAAATTCGAAGAAGGTAATGTACTTTAAAAATGTTAAAAGTTATTTTAAATTATTAGAATATTTTATAAAATCCAATAAATAAAAGCAGAATATCTACAATATTTATTTAATATTTGAAAGAAAAGGAGGAAGCAAAAAGCTTCATATTCTGAGGCAATTGCGAATTTGCTGATATCCTAAATTCTTTCTAATCTATTCTGTCCGTAGCTTTTTATTTATGTGCCCAGCAGATCAAATTATGACAGGTGAAACGAAAATGAAATGAAGCAATATTTTTCTTGGGGAAAGAAAAAAGGGTGCTAAGTTATAAATGGCGAGATGATCGAAAACAAACGATCTTGTCTTAAATTTACATTAGGTGAGGTGAGGGTGATGTTTGGAAATCTTTTAGTTTAAACAGTGAATTTATAAATAAATAACATAAACTTTTAACTGTTTTCGCAATACTTGACATAAAGTCATAAACAGGTGGCTTCTTAACTTATTGTATGTCGCCCAATTTTTTTATCTCCGAATCAATCTGGCCGTCAGTTTAAAAGTTTAAATAGTTTATTACGATTAGTTCTAGTTCTAGTCTAAATTTTTTACTGCTGCTTCATAAAAATATTTCGCCTTTTCAAACATGAATTATTTATCGACTCGTGGAATGTAAAAATCAATGACAGTTATATTTTTATAGTGACAATAATAATAAACCGTCGAACTTGTAAAGCAAAGTGCGACTTTCGATTTGTCGATGATTTCTTTGAAAAATATTTTTATTGTCCATTTCACCTCGGAATTTGATGGCGTCTTAAAATCAAAATTCTCTGTAGAAATTTAATCGTCAACTAAATTATTTAATAAGGCTGAAGATTTTAAGATTCTCGTTGAAGACGATGCTGATGACGATGATGTGTCGTAACTTCTGAAAATTGTCAAACACCAGCTACACGTGAATGAATGAACCCATAAAATATATGGGACTTTTCGAGGATAATTTTAAAAATCATAATTCATAATGGGGAAAATTACAACCCTCGGGAAATTGATTATCATTAACATTCTGAATGAAACGTAGAACGACCGTCTTTCACGTTTACATTATAGTAACAATGGTCGTGCTAATTATTTCTCCTTTTAGAGCCTCTTCATCTTCAGCTCAGCTTTTTTCAGTCAGTCACAAGCACAAAGAAAAGTTGATTACTGTTACAATGCAAGCGTTTGGGGCTATAAATCGTTAGCGGCGTCTCTTCTCTCGTTTTAACTTACTTAAAGATAACAAGCGTCGTGATCGTAAAAGTCAAGTAATGTGCTTATTGACTGACAGAAACGTGTGTCCACCATGTGGACGTGGACATGTGACGGTTAACGTTAACGGCCAATCAATGCCTTGATAGATAACATGACTATGTATATGTATGACTTACAGTCATTTTCGTATGAATGACAAAGACGCTCGCTAATGCGAATGTCGGTCGACGCGACGTCGCATTCCCTAGATAATTTTTATTATGTAGTTTATTTAACCTAGCAAAAAATCTATATAAATGTAATCATCTTAATCTTAATGGAGTGTAAACACCCCGTTTGATTAAATTACCCATCATCTCTAAACTCTTTAACAAAAACTAATGATAATGACGATGATTTAATCTGCTTGAAAATTGGTATTGGTTTCATTTCATCAGCCGCCAATTTTCATTCATTCATTTCAATTAATTTAGTTTGACATTGCTCAACTCCCCCCGTTCATTATAATTATATAATTTCAGTTTCCAAAATTAAAAATTAATTATGCTAAACATGGTTCAGTTCTGAGGTTCTCTAATTAGTTAAAAAAATTATTAATAATGCAAAACTGAAAATAAAATAATTTTCTAAAATTAAAGTCAATCTACATGCGTTTTGAAACAGCAAAAAACTTAACAGAGGAGGCGACGATGGTCCGGGGAGAATGGCCGTGTGGTGGGATCGTACCCACCACTGCAGTAAACTGATATAATCTTACCCACCACGGCGGGGTACTTAGCCGGGCACTAAGCCACTCGACTGACATCTCAACTTAAATTAAACACCTTTTTAATCTCACTTTTATTCTAGCTCGACACGTTTTGAATTTCGAGCCCCTTTTTGGGGGGCAAAGTTAAATTTTGCGATTATAAATGACACTGTTAATTTTAATTATTTTAAAAGGCTTTGTAATAATATATCATGGTTATTTTTATGAGTTATTGTCAATAATCAAATTACGCTCAAATTATTTGTCCATCACCGTGTCCATTCTAACTGTCAACTCTAACGACCACCGGCCGCCATGAATTTAGTAACTGATACTTTCTAATAAATCTGACATTTGCATTATTTTGCATTCACTGACCTTCCCTTGTCAATTTGCTTACTTAAAACAAAAGCATTCGTTTCTTTCTTATGCAAATTGCTGCACTTTACACTGAAAAATCTGAAATCGTGAACAACCTTTAAAAATCAATGCGTCATCGTCATTCATTGCTTTCAAAATAACCAATAACCATGAAAAACCTTGAATTCTTTTTGAAGGGAACAACAAGGTTATGATTCAATAATTATAATTATGGGTTGACCACTTGACGTGTCACGAAAAATGAACCAAAAAAAAAAAAATTTTTTAAACGAAAAATACTTTAGTCATATATCAAATTAATAATTAATTAAAATTAATTACGTGATTTTTATTTGCTTATTTATTATGCTTCAAAAGCACCCTGCGCCGTTTTAACCTTAATTGTAAGTGACAAGATTTTTTTTAAAGGAAAAACCTCATTTTGGTTTCAGTTTAGGTTCACGCCAAGTCAAGTTAGCGCGTGTGACATTTTTATGGCATTAATATACTTATGACATGACTTCATGACTTAACCTAAGACAACTTTAGGAAGTGGCAACAGCGAAACCATTTTTGTGACAGAACTGAACTGAATCATATCAAAATATCAATCATAAATCATATCTACCATCATTCATAGAGTTTTTGATCTGATTTGTGATTTGATTGATTTCTTGTCTTGTGACCCCGAAAGTGTGGAACAAAAACAAAATGAAAATCGTATTGCCTTTCACTTCCCATTCGATTCTTCTTGACTTGTGCTGCCTTGCCTTTGGCTTCACTGATTTAATCTCGACGAACAAAAATGAAAAGTTAATCACGCGAATAAATGAGTCAATTTCATTTTCCTCT
This sequence comes from Cyphoderus albinus, assembly GCA_021029165.1. NCBI lineage: Eukaryota > Metazoa > Arthropoda > Collembola > Entomobryomorpha > Paronellidae > Cyphoderus > Cyphoderus albinus. The sequence goes on along the minus strand of VYYJ01001326.1, from coordinate 20,315 downwards.
CCTGAGCCTGAGCTGAATACTTAAGTATAACTCAGCTAGTCGAAGTCATAAAAAACAAAAGATTTCAAAAATCAATTGAAAGCAATTCAGATTTGGAAGCGTTAACAAGAAAATAGTCTCAAACATTTTTATATCAGACCAGATTAATTTTCAGATCGATTTTTATCCACGAGCTGCTGAACATCTCAGAAGGATGTCACGTCATGCCATCATGTCAATTCAAGGTGTCGTCATGTCAAGTCAGAATCTCGTCACTCAGTGACTGACTCGTCACTGAGTCACTCGAAGAGTACCAAAAATTCGAAAATTGCGATAAATCGGCATTAGTGTGTGGTTAAGAACAATTGAAAGTTTGTCACACCCAGACCCAGTTGATTTTTGATTTTGAAATCGAATCGCTACTCAAAATTCGCTGAAAAATTCTCATGATGGAATTCATTTTAAAAATGAAAAATAAAAATGTCTTTGCTTTCAAACTCTCTTTGCATTAAATTCTCTCACGGTCCCAGCTCAAAACTATCACTGCGTTGTCGCACGAGCGAAATCTAAAAACGACAGATTCGATTCGACATTATTGTCAACGTCATCAGCGGTGCCACATCGTGTCGTGATTGAATCGAATCGAATTGAAAAAAATATGTCACCGTCACCAATTTTAACAAGTCTGTCTGTACTGTGCGTGTGCGCACAATAATTGCACACAAACCGTTACATTTTTAGTTGCTTGCTTTATTTAGAATAGAAACGTGTCAATTTTTGGTCTCATTTTATTTTGTAAAATGCTTGTTTTTATTAAATAAAAACTCGCATTGATTTTGATTATTTTTGTGATTTTGTGATTAACCCCACAGCGAGGAAATTTTTAGTTTCAAGGAGGAAAAAAATTGGACCAGATTTAATTTGTGATTTTTTAATTAATACCTGTGGGGAATGAAAGTTTTATTTTAACTCACGTCGCTAAATCGTAATTAGCTAATGTAGGTATAGTCAGTCATATTTTATTTTATTTCATTAATCAAGAAATGGTAAATTTTCATTTGAAGCATTTAACGATTTCTTTTACAAAATCAAATGAAAATCCTTGGACGAAAAATTGCGAACAATGAAGCAATAAATTCTTAATTACAATTAACTAACTAAAATAATAAATTATTTGCACTGTTAGTACCTGTAACAAAACCATGTTTTATTTTTCTCTTATTCAAATTCAAAGCTCCGCCCAAATTTTGGCCTGGATATGAAAAACGAAAATTAATGGAAGATCATTCAGAATGATCAAATCACATCTACTTTGTAACTGTCTTTAGCTCATTTGAATATTTTTCTTACATGACTAAAAATGAAAAATTGACTTTTTGTTTCATTTCATTGTTATTATGGCTCGCTTGCAAGCGCTTGGCTTTGTGCACACAGGGGAGTTTTTGATTAGGTAATGATAATGATAAACCATTTTAAAGTTAAACCAATAAATAAAATTATGTTGCAACAAGCAAGACACACGAGATGCTCTCATAAAATATTTTAAAACGCGGAGGCTTTTTTATAATGCAGCAGTGGGAGATTTTTAACATTTTCATTTAAAAAGTGAATTTCATCATCGTCATTCATTTTCATAGTCTTGAAGCTCTGAAGGCGTTTGTAGGTAGATGTGATGTGATATGAGATGATGAAGACTAAAAAAATGTTTACTCTGAATTATGAAAGGTAACAAATCACAATTAAAGAAAAGAAAACAATCATAATATAATATCACAATTACATGCATCTTAATATTATAATACAATGGCGCAGCTACCAAAATGTATCATCAGACAAGGGTAGGTGTGTATCTTGTAACTTGTCTTGTGTCCGTTATTTTTTGATTTTCTTGATAACCCTCGGAGAAGACAAGTCTCTAATTCTAAATTATCTGCCCCAGCCTTCTGAGGCAGAAGTTCTGCCTCCTCTTCCTCTTGTTTCGTTTTTCCAATCTAATTTTCTCTTGCATAAACTTACTTACTTTCTTGAACTATACCAGTTCACTTGAGGCTGTGGAGATGTAAAGCGAAGTAAAACGAAATGAATCACTACGTCATATCCGTGTTGCGTTATATTTTATAGTTCGTCAAAAATGACACGTCATGAATGTTTATAGCATAGCTTTCAGCTTTCAACTGAGCTTGGCCCACCCTTCGGGAATTACTGTATCACAAATCACCTCATCGTCATCGTCATTCATCGTCGGTCGTCACCTCAATCATAACTGGGATCTGTGAGCCAGAATGAAATTTTGTTGCAATTTCTTGCAAGCACCCTTTAACAAATCCCTGCTGCTGTTCTGTTTAAAAGCTACGTGTAGATACGCATTTCATTTTCATTCTCATTATCATTATGTATTTTCACAGTTTAATTTAACGGCACGTTAAGTTAAAAGAAAGGGAGGATCTATCACCTCACTCGCCTTTTACTTAACTTTTAGACTATGTAATTGTGATTTATCTTAATCATAATGATAATAAATGAAAAGCGAATTATTATTTATGACCGACTGACTGAAATGAGCCGAACCTGTTTTTTGTTTCAACATTGACTCTCTTATTTAGAGCTGAGCTCGAGCCAATTTATCATTTTCAAAAATTTAACTATGAAGACGGCCTTAATTTTTCAAATTTAAATTATCTCTTTAACCGAGATGTCTTCACTTCAATTCATCTGCCACAATGTGCTCGTCCACGTTGCCAAAATTTTGACGGATGACTTTTAGTTAGTGTAGCTACTTAAAGACCGATTTTTAATGCGAGAAGATAATGATAATTAACCCTCTTTTGAGAAGATTTTTTTGTTCAGTTAGTCATCATCATCGTGATATGTTGACTAAACTAACGATGCCGTGTCACTTTACTTCATTGCAAATTGTAATGAAAAATCAAAATAAAACGCTTCACTTAAATTCATTTGCTTCTGGCTTCACCTCATCTTAGTTAAAAAACTAACGATTTTTTGGGAGCAAACAGCAACCGGCTCCGCTCCACTCCTTACATTAGTCTAACTAACCAAACCACGCAGACTCCTAAACTCTTAAAAAATTAAGTTCATTTTTGATTTTCACTTCCGTTAGCTGCCAGCATGCTCATAAACGTGTCATGTCATGCCAGATTATTAGACAGAGTCAGTAGAAACAGAAAAGTGTCAATTCTGTCAAAACATTTTATTTTATCGTGTCTGTTCAACTTTACTCAAAGTCAACCTCAAACTGTTACCGTTTAGTAAAAAACCAACCTGAACCAACAACCAACCCATGAAATGAACCGAGACGATAAAAAACAGTTAAAAAACAAAGTATTTTTTGCACAAATTTGGGCTTTTTGTTCTTTAGAAATGCACCTGGCTCATGGCAGCAAGTCATGAGCCAGGTGTACGTATGTAAATAATGTGCCGGTTTGAAATAAACGGTTATTACCGGTGATCTGATCTTGATCAGTGAGAAATCTGCCACGCCACTATTTATATAAACTCAGGTAATTTGCATAATAATAATAACAAAAGCCTCCTGCGTTTTGATATTTACTATCTTTTACACATTTTTACAGCGTTTTACACTTTTGTCTCAGAAATTAGAGTAGATCGACGAGCGAGCTGAGCGAACCGTGTCTATTTAGCGCAAAGTAATGTTCCGCGAAAAAAACTGTTATCTTTGTATAATACTATTGTTGTATGTAAGCTAAAAGTTTTAAGTAGTTTAGTCAGACTCAAAGAAAAAAAATTCATCCGCTTCTTTGTAATGCAATTGTGAAAAAAAAACATTTTTTTAGCTCGGTTTGTCTTTTTTGTCGGGTTTTGCTAAAGAAAAGGCAAATTTAGTTCTAAATGTGATATACATAGTTCGGTTGAATGAAGCGTTTTAAAGCGTAATGTAATAGTATCGCATCAAATGGTGACGTCGTGACATTTTGCGACAGCGACCTACCAACCGGTGCGGATGTGGTAGTGACAAAGCGCAATGCTCAACTGCCGCCGATGCCGCTTTAATTGCAATAATAATTTGTAATTAAAGTCGTGTCATGCTTTTCAGCTGTATAAAACTGTTTCATTATTTTTACTTTACTGCAATGACGGGTGTGGGTGTTGTATTGTAGAATTGTTTCAGCTTCACAATACAAAATGGTAGACCACAGAAATCCGAACGGGATTTCAACCTTAATTATTTTACTTGAACGAGCATATCATAATCATAAATTAATAATGTAGTATCACCAATCACTTCAGTATTGATTCTTTTTTACGTTTTTATGTTTTCACGTACATGTAGAAATTTTTACAACCGGCAAAATGTTTTATGTGTCAAACTGTCAAGTTTGAATGTTGTGTGCATGTAGAGACGTAGAGAGAAACCGGAAATGGATATGTGCGGTCTTTTTATTTTAGCTTCACTTCAATCAATGAATACCGAAGTTAATTGATGGATATGTGTCACAGTAAATCACAATATCCTACTAAACTTGTACATATCATTTCATTTTCATGTTTTTATTATTTTTCGAAATTATTGTAAATGTAAAAACAAATATAATATTTTTTTACATACAATGTGGGTTGGATGTGGTTGTATCATATCGTTTTATTCATGGTGGCATCATATCATGTGGCATTTCATTTGATTTCGATTTTTTCGCAGATTTTCACAAAAATTGCGAAAAACGCTTTGTTTTGTGGGTTCGTCTTCTTTAAAAAAGAAGGAAACTTTTTTCTCTTTGAGAGATTGACAGACGCAGCTAAACGCGTTAACTTAACGTTTAGCTTAGTTTTTCAAAGTCTACCTACATCAACATGAAAATCTCACATTCATGAAAAATATTATTTGCAGAGACACACAATCGGAATAAAAATGAATGTAAGTTGATTGAAGGCATGTCTCAACTCCAATTCCAACTCCTCCATTCCCTCCATGTGTGTGCATACCGATGAAGTTTTGTATTAAGGAAGTTCTTTAATCTCTTTGAATCATTGTTAGCTAGTGTTAATAGCGTTATTAGTTAATCATAGTTGGCAGCGAATGAAAAGCCTAAGCCAATAAAAATCTAGCTTTTGCCAATTTCCTTTTTATTTTTATTTTCTTTTATTATTATAGGATTTCTATAAATACATAAATAAACCAAAATAAAAATCCAAATAATGACAATGAATGGATGTCTATGGCTTTTTGCAATAGTATAAAAATGAATTATGAATGAAAATGAAAACAAGTTTTTTTTTTGCAAGTTGCATAATGCAAATAAGTAAATACATGACTGCCCAGAATCAACAACCTTTTTATTTTTTGCTGACTCATCCCAACTCAGATCAATTTGTCCTGATCTTCGCTTATCGATCGCATCGCCACCTCCACAAACATCCACATCCACCTTCGTAAACTTTTTTTTTTCATGTCCTTAATGAAAAATGCGTGTTAATGTTAAATATCTTGACATTATTGTAACTTGATAAAGCACGAAGATCCAAGGGTTTATCCAATCTTACAACTTATGTACTTCACTTATATTTTTGCTTTGTCCTGCTTTTTAATTTATTTTATTTTTGTTCGTGACTTTTTAGCACACACAAGGTAAAGCCGCTCTCTTCAGCATAGCGTAGACCAAGTCACTTTATTTAGGGAGATTTATTTTATCATATGCAAATTTCCCACTCGTCTCGACCAACACCACGCCAAAATCTTATGAAACTTTGATCAGACCAGAAGACGATTTTTGAGGAAAAATCTAATAAAATTAACGACTTGACCTGTGCGAATCTGAGCTATGGGTCTATGAGCCACCGCCTTGCCACATACATTCTGAATTCTGACTGATATGATGTGATGCAGCTTCGTAATTTTGTAGCACGTAGCACCCACGTTTTTGATAAATTACAATCGCAAGATAATCTTATGTTTGACTTTTCTTTCACTTTAGCTTTTAAATGTGTTTGAAATGAAATAATGCAAAAGATGCGCGTGTTCGTTCACATCGTCTCATGCCATGATGATGACGATTTTTGATGGCATGAGATGGCATTAAGGCGACATTCGAAGATTTCATTTGAAACTACAAAATACAACAATGGAACAACGTCTGTACGACATGGCTTCATGAGCAGCAGTCACCTCATTGTTATGCATGCGTAACTTGATTTTTGTTTTGTTCCATTTTGAAAAACGAAACTTTTGGGATTATCATCATCAACGTTAACTTAGTATCGTTATAATTATTATATTTAAACCCGAAGCGAAAAGTTTCAAAATTATCTAGCTAAGAAATTTTAAAGTGTCCCTCTAATTTGCATATCTTAATAAAGAACAGCTTTACCTTACATCAGTTTTGCTGCTGGACTTTTTTTCGCCATTTTTGATTTCTAACGCCAATTTTCTGATTAGCATTTTAACTAGAACGTTGTTAGTTAATAGTTATAAACCACCAGTTTTTTTTTCTTACGTTGTGGCAGGCAAATTGAAAATTATGTATGTGTTGCAGTGTTGCAAATTAAGCTGAAACTCCCTTTCTTAATAAGATAAAAGGCGAATTAAAATGTTTAATAAAGCGGACCATTTTTTTCTCTCTCTCGGCTAAAATCGCTTCAGGTATCATATCATATCATATCATTGAGGAACAAAAAATCTTGTTGCTGCATTGTACGGTATGAAATAGTTTAATCCTTCCTCTAAACTATTTTAATCTGCCTGCAGTTAGTTTTAGTTTAGTTAGTTACAGAGTTTGATGTTGATAAAAGCCAATTTATTCGGCTGTCAAAAAAATTGAAAAGTTTCACTTTTAACCACACACACAAAACTAACACCAGTAACAGAGACGTAGTTGTACTTTGTACATACAATTTTATGTACCATGACATGTATTATATTGTATGGATGTATTATGGAAGTGTCTAGGAAAATTATCAACAGCCAAAATTATTTTTTTGAAATAAAGTTTAAAAACCATCTGTTAATAATGTTAATGTTCATATTTATTAATACATATGCCACGCACCAAGACGCACGCTGTCTCAGACAGACGCTGAAAAATCAAAGTCTGTCGTTCCTTAACTAAAAAACTTTGTTTAATTAAACCTTTAGCTTTAGCTACTATTTAGTACCTACTTTAAATACTAACTTTTGAGTTTTGAAACTCTTTTGACCAAAAAAAGGAAAAATTGCAAGTGGCCACATAATAATCATTCACTATTATATTATCGTTTTATTCATTTAAGCGTTCATGCGTTCACTTAAGAAGTCTGAAGTGAAGGTACAGCACACTTAAATTGATAATCATAGACATAATCACTCATAAAAATTCCTTTCCGAATCAGAAAGAATTGAAAATTCGTTAACCTCCCATTTTTGTCTGTAATAAATAATCGAGTGATTAATATTGAAGTAATCATTCCTGTTTGATTAATTACTTGTATAAAATAAAGGTACATACAATATGCAAAATTTTGCAGTTGAGTTAATAACTATCAACACACAATAATTTTTAAAAATTCTCTAATTTCATATAAATATAAATACCTACATATGCTCAATTCTATTGCAATCCAATCCATGATAAGATTGATTCGATTGGCACATTGTTAAACATTTATGAAATATTTAATTATCATTACATTACCAGTCAGTCTACGATTTTTTTCTATGGCGGGGTAAAAATGAAGATGAAGATGAAAATGAAAATGAAGCATCCTTGTAAAATCTTGTTGATGTTGGTAGTTTGATATGATAAACAGTCAATATTTAATATAACGGCTGAAGCAATTAAATTTTTAGAGGCTCATCTTCATCTTAGAATTTCAATTTTCAATTGTTTTTTGTTTTGCAATTGAATCTGAATTTAAATGGACGCAAGCACATGCACATTTATGGTAAGGTAAATGTAATGGGAGTCGAGTCGATAAATTAACGGTTAGTGGTTAAAGTTCGAAACAATCGGAATTTCAAAAGAAAGCAATTAATTAAGGAAAAGCTGTTAAATAAAATAAATTTTTTGTTAGTGGGTGGGTTTTATAGAAAATTATTTAAAAGAGAAATTGAAACTGAAAGTTTTTAATATTAATTATTAACTTAAAATTAACACATTAGTAATTACTTAACGGAGTTAACTGTTGTAACATTTACTTACATTTTGACAGCTCAACTTTCAGACTCAGTATTAAGAGCAAAAGACTCGGAGAAAATCCAATCCGGGAGAAAAATGGCGGCGAGTTTTTCTTAAGTGGGATCATTTTCATAATCATACTTAAAATTGCAATAATGGTTTAAAAAGCGATCATTAACACTTAACACATTAAGAACAGTCACATTCTCACATGATGAACACAAAACTGAATGAATTTGTATATTTAAAGCACAATATTGATAAAGGCTAGTTTTCACTAGTCTCATAGCTGCTAATTGTTCTATGATCTAGTTTTTCCTTTATTTCTCTTCCACTGAAACAATTAAAAGTTGAGAAAAATCGTTTCTAAAATCAATTTTAAAAGACACAATCAAAGCGGAATTCCAGTCCCAGTGCATTTTCTTCTTGAAAATTTTCAATTTCCTTATCCAGCAATTAAATCACTTGAAATCATTAACTAAAGAACATCCTTTTACATTTCCGGTCACATTGCAGATAAAAGTCCCTCGCTCGCAATCTGACGCTCACTCACATCACATCTTCACATCACAACTTCCGTTTTCTCGCGTCCTCCCTGGTGCAAGCTGAACAAAGGAAGTTTTCACTCACACCAAATATTGATCTAATCTGATACTATTTCCGAACTCGATGAGATGCGATGCACTTTGCTGGTTGAAACTTGGAACAAAGCAGTCTACTTGTTAGGTTTAGGTTGCAATAGCGTTACGTTACTCTTGACTCTTGTCTCGGCATCGTCACGCAACGCAAACTCTGAATGTGTTGACTTGAAGCAGCCTGCCGATCGACTGCCAGCAGCTACCCAAGAGCTAATGCACGGGTACCCTTACAAAGCTTCGTTAGCTTCAGCTTCCTTCAAACCAAAAGTGCTCAAAGTTACATTAAGTTTATTTAATAACTACGTATGTGTCTTTAGTTACATATGCTAATGTTGCTGCTATGTTATAAAATGCCACTACGTATGTATTTGTAGGTAAGATGAAATTGCACTGTAAAAAAATTCGTTTGTCGGATGGCTGAATCTGACTGAGTCTGGTGGTGGTGAGTTACTCGGTTCCTTTCCTTGTTTTTGTTAGTAATATTTTCGAGTGTTATGTTGCTCACAATTTTTATTTTCTTCAAAACTTACATCTGTAAGGAAAAAAGCGAGATTTTTTTATCATGTTAAAATAGTTTTGAGCTGCGTTTTGCACGCCTGCTCCATACACCATAAGACAAGACAAGAGTCGTTCATTTGTACCTTGCGCTTTACTTACTTACGCAGGGTGGAGGTGGAACACAAAACGTTCCTTTTCAGTGCGTTTAGGCAGAAAGAAACGGTTACAGCGTGAGCCTGACTTGATTGAAGCATAGCATCAGTGCATCAAGAATGTTAAAACTAAAAGGTAATGTGCATAAAATAAAACGCAGCTCAGGGATGAGATTCAGGCATCATCGTAATATGAAGCTTGAACTTAAAGTTTTAAGAAACTGAGCAAAGAACTTAGCAAAGTCGTTTCGTCTTCATCCTCATCTGCTTTGGCCACAAAATGAAATAAAATCTCTTCTCAAGTGTAAGTATGCAGATTGTAAATTGTAACGACTCCGCTTTACTTCAAGAAGATGCTTCATCTCAATCTCGAAAGAAAATGATCCTCACCTCAGCTTTTTTCGAATTCATGAATTCCCCACAAAAATGTATCATTATGGTTTATTACTATTACTGTGTGCGTGCACATTTACTAATACGATTTTACTCCATAGTAGAAAATCCATTTTATTCTTTTTTATACCTTTCCTCTCTTTCTTAAAATCTGTCTTAGTCTTGATTTCCTCTTTTCTTCCAACTCCAACAACTGACAATAATAGTAATAAGATTAACAATTGAAAATTGACAATGTTGAATTGAATCGCTTTGCTTGCATGAATTAGCGTTAGCGTGTGCGCTCAGAGAATTTAACACTGAGGATGCGATGAGATGAGATAAAGCTCAAAGCTAAAAAACTCAACTTCAACTGTGCCATTTACAATTGTTACAATTTTGTATTGTTAATATCACTTTTATATTCCGATTCTCAGTGATTCACTGAATTGAATGAAATGTTAAGCTTAAGCTAGGATAAGGCTAAAATTTTGAATTCAATGATGACGAATTGACGATGAGTTGACAAAAGTTCAATTTTATTGTATTGTGCCCATTCAAAGAAATGAAATAAAATGAACATGCACAAAGGAAAATCACTTTTCTTTCCCTCGGAATATTTTCTTTTCGTCGTGTTTCCGTATTAAAGAGCATTAAGTAAAGAAATCATTTAATTTAAAAGTTAGCCTGGACTAAATTCAATTCACCCTCATCTCATCTAATAAAGTCCATGATCTTATGACTTGTACGAATTTGTGAGTATTTAATTTAATAAAGTAAAGTTCTCATGTAAAAGCCAAGGATCAAAAACGATGAGCAACAAACAACAAACAAGGCAAAGCGTTGTAAAGCTTAAGCGGGACAAAGACAATTAATACAATGGCTGAGTGAGCTGAATGGAAGAAAAGGGTTATCCAACAAAAACACCGTGATCATGATAATGATGAAAACAGGATGAAGATGATTCACTCACGTTTTACCCTCTCAAACAATACTTAAAAACAAAAAACTAAACTACATAAAACGGCGTTAGGTAAGCGTGTGGCCTGGCAGGTGCTAGCTATTGTAGACAGAGCTAACAGAGCTCTCTGACTCTAACCTAGCCAGCCAAAAACTAATTTTTACTTCTAGATATAAAATGATACAAGAAAATTGTATCTTACCTCAAATTTCTAACTCAATGTTAATATTTTTTGTGCCAGGTTGCATAACACAATTCACTTCACTCACATTACATCCACATCTTCGGCAGGGTTTCAGTCATGATAGTGATGAGTTGTGATGAGAGAAACGGAAAGGGAAGACCTTCTCGAAGACGAAGGTGGTGTGTGGTCTTGGTATAGTTGTGTGGTCACTCGAGCAAATCTTAATTTACAGTAAAACGAATCATTTCCTATGTGGCATGTATCTACCTCACTCACAAGGGCCAGGAAGGCACATTTACTGGAAGCTACGTTTTATTCCATGTGAATGCTCCAGTGAATTCTCCAAAACTAAACACAGACCTATGCATTCTTCTAACTAACCTTAATTAACTATTAAACATGATTAAGCTTAATAAAACCACAAAAATTAGCTAGACCATAGCAAAACTGAATTTACATAGGTTTCAGCTTCTCAACTCTGTCTAGATTTGTCACAGGTGTTACGTTACGTTACAAGGAGAAAGGCCGACTGGTAACTGGTAACGTGGTGGTTTATTTTATTATCAACAAACAAAACCTTCCCTTCCCCCTTTTTTCTTTCCTTTCCTTCTGTTACTTTTGTTTCTCACACCACTCCGACTCCACTCAGCATTTCGATTTCGACAATCAATATTGCATTGCATTTCTAACCAAAATTCAATAACCGCCGTGTCATGTCATCGTCAAAGAAGGCGTCATCAACGACTTTCCTTGTGCTTTGTCGTGATCGTGACTGACTGAAAGGGACTTTTTTAGTTGAAGTCTTACGTAATATATGATATTATATTATATGGGTAAACAGATTAGATTTTGCATATTGCACGCGCACACACTAAATACACACATGCGATCAACTTATTCTCACCTTAACGTTCGTGCCCTCCTAAAGCTCAAGGAGTAAGGAGGAAGCTGAAAATTGGTGTAATAGTAGTGTAGTAGAACGCCACAGTCACAGCTTCAGCCACGCTACGCTGAAAAGAAAAATTTCTTTTGTTCTTCCAGGGTTCTTTGACTTGATGACCTGAATTTTAGAAAAAAATCTAAACCATTTTATTCTAACAAAAACTGAAAAATCGCTTTAATTAGTAAATATTTATTCATTGATTTCATTCATTCAAACATAGTATAGTAGAACATAAATCTTCTTAATCAATAGACCATGGTCATGAGTCGAATGGTCGAGTCGCCGAGTCCTTCATGAAATATTTAAAGCCTGTTTTATTTCATTGAAGAGTGTCCAACATTTTTAGAACTGTTGTGACTGTGAGCTTTATCGTTGAGTCATCTCACTTTTATTTCCAGTTTTGAGAAACACGCACCTGCTGCTGGCTAAGCTAACGCACATTCACATTCACCTCCTGGAGCTTAACTGGAGCGGGCTTGTGCTTGTGTTTGTTCATTTTTGGTGTGATGCATGTGCACAAGTGGAAAGTTTACAAAAGCTACATTAATCAACGTTATATTACGTAATACATAAGAATAACGATGAAATAGGGAGGCTTTTTACTTTCAATTTTTGGCACAGACGGACTTTGGCTAAGGAAAGTAAGAAGCAAGAACGTAATAAAACAAGCGAACCAAAAAGCCACCTTGCGTTCTTGGGCTTTTTCCGTTTTGTTGTGTTATGTTCGTTCGTTGCATAATAGTAATAAAAATATAAAATCCCCCTGCTTCAGGCAGAAGCAAAGACCGAAAAATGAAGTGAACAAGTAACAACTCAGCAGAATGAAATGAATGCAGCTTAATTGTACTTGTATTAGGTATTGTTGTATTCTTCTGAGTTTTGAGTGCAGTAACAGCAACAACAGCAACTTGCCACTTCTTGGCTCTTGGCCCACCAAACTCAACTCACCTCAACTTCAACCCAAGTGAACCGGAAATCGGATATGAGAAAATTATGTATGCTCTTGCACTACTGCACGCTACACAAATGTCCATGATGTTATGATATAATTTTTTTAAGCGGGATTTTCTTTGTAATAAAGCTAAACCTGCAACAAGAACTTAGAGTGGCTTTTATAAGAACGAGGGAGGAAAGGGAAAAGTTTGAGTTTTCATTTTCATGCACGACATCCACATCCATTCCATACTTAAAGATCCAACCCCATCCAAACAATGCACAATAAAAAACGATTCAGTGATGATGGTTGGCGACAGACAGGGACAGGGACGTTATGTTTAATGTAGACGAGAAGGGAGGAATTTTTCTTCTTTAATTCGGGGAATCAACCCAAAAATAAAACATAAAGCACGGAAATGGCTTCTTCGGATATTATAATATGATTAACATTACATTATTACTTTATGACCTTTTGATACTGAAAATAAGTTTTTTGGAGGCTTCCCTTTTGTCAAATTCTTTCTACATCCCCGTCGTCACGTTTTTAGCATTTATTTTCTTTCTTATCCTCTTTAGGGAAAAACTTTGGAGTTTGGAGTGGGGGATGGAACATTACAAAATTATGTCGCAATTCTCCTCTTTGTTACATTACAGTCGAATAATTCTCGTGAATTCAGGTGGCTTCATCTTTCATCATATCATCGTTAATTTTATGTACCTGCCTGTTTCACAATCGCAATTTATTTATTTGCTTTTCTGGTGAATATTGGATTTCACACAAATGACAAAATAGGGTCAGGCTCTAACTTGCTTAAGTCAAGATTCAAGATGAGTTTTTTACTTTCGTTCTCAGCTCAAATGAATTGAAAATCGATTATAGTCGTTGATAGTAATAGCAATGATAAGATTAATCATATTAATAATGATGAAACGAGGATAAATTACCAAAGACGAGATGAGATGACGCATCTGTCGTAAATTGCACATTATTATTGTAAATCATCAAATTAACTCTGCCTTTGTTTACTTTTACTTTTTTTAGTTTATTTTTAGTTTACTTGTGCTGTATGATTTTGCAACATTTTTTTTGCCCATTTTTTGTGAAAGGTTCATTTTCATCTTTAGTTTGTTCACTGAGACTCTGACTTCCTCCACTTTAGATTAGTCCACTCTTACATTTGTTATCTCCAAATTCCTACAAAAATGTGAAAGGTTTTGAAAATCAAGTGGAAAGAAAAACGAGTTGATTTTCTTTACATAGATTACGCAATCGCAATACAATTACAAAATTCCTTGAAATCTTCGTCTCATCTTCGAATTGAAAACGGAGAAAAACCAACTTGACTCGAAGAGGTTTCAACATAAATAAATAATTGTAATGATATGAATTATGATTAATAACAATACTATCACATCGCCGACATCATAGTATAAGTAATGAAATGAAAATGATTGAATGTTTCATTTTTTTTAAATTATTTTTGTAAAAAAACTTTTGCGTATTTACAATTTTTTTTCTTTATTAAAGTAAAAACCGGTCACTGGGTTTTCATTTCATTCCATTTCTTTTATTCTGGCTCGTGCGTGCACTACCAATTACAATTGCTAGAATGTAACGCAAATGTAAGGCAATTACGTTTCTATTTCCATTTTATTTTTGCTAGTTACAGAAGATGAGCGTCGGCTTCCCCTATGAAAGTCAAAGTAGTAAGTAGATACGTTAGTCATCATAATGAAAATGAGAAAAGCGAGATAGATGACTGCAGAAAAGTAAGCAGGTACATAAAAATGAGTTTTTCGTTATAAATTTTTGGTTCCTCATTCGCCGTGTTGTCTCATATCACATTTCTAATTTTTCCTTTCCTAATTTAATTACCTCCATTCCATGTATTTATTTACAGATGTAACAAATGTTCTTACCAAATGACTTTTTCTCGTGCCAGGTGCAAATAATTACAAAATACGGAAATAACGAAACTGGGAAAAGTTTGACTCAAAATAATCATGAATCATGCATTTTGATGAATGAATCTAGGTTTTCGTTTGTAAATATTTATGTAGGTACATACAATATTCTGTTCTATTCTTTAAACTTTTGCTTTCAAAGCTTCAAAATCTTGTAAGTATGATACAAAGTAGGTGGTCCATCTTTTCAAAAGAATTTTGTTACGCAATAATGCGGCATTTTCCATCCACAACCAACGTCCTCGTCCACCGACAAAAAAGTCTGTTGCAACTTAACTACCCACTGACCACATTGTATAATCATTGAATCATACCTTTGAACATGATACCCACATCAACGTCAACGTCAACATCTTCGTCATCGTGAAGTCGATGCGTTGATAAGTTGATTCTGACGCTAATAAAAATGCACTGAAAATGCAACCACCTGACACCTGTCAGTTAGCGTTGTTAGCCAGTGTCAACCGTCAACTCAAACTGAGAGCTCGGTCGAAGTGGAAAAATAGCACGGGATAAAAACGAGTCAATGAATCAATGAAACGAAAATGAAACCATCGCAGAGCTAAAGAAAAGTCAACGCGTTTTTTATTTTTCCTACCTTTGCTTTACCTAATCAATTTATTGAAACGACCAAGTTGAAGTGTGACGTAGATGTGACGTGGACGTGACGTGATGTGACATGACATACATTAACATGATATTGATTTGATAATATGACGCTATTGTTATTAACTGGTAGCTTTTAAAGCTGAAACTGTGTAAGTGAGCTAATCGCTCCTGTCAAACTTAATCAATGGATAAATAAACAGAATAATGATGGTTTGTTAACTAATGTTTGTAAGTAAAGCCTTTTCTTTTGTCAACACGTCAGTCACTTTCAACTAGCTTTCTTGTTAGAAAATAAAAAAAGCTTTTTTATTTATGCCAATAAGTGGCAACTTGTGTTGAGCACAGGAAGAAAAAAAGAATTTTTAAAGAAGATTTATTTATTTACCCATTTAATTGGATTTCCTTCATTTCATCATCATCGTAAATATTTACCAATTTGACAAAAAGTCTCGTGTGTCATCTTAACAATCAGAATCTAATTTTCTTTTCGATTTTGATATGCGCACGATCTTATAAATTGCATTTTGATTTTTATCCTTTCATCAACCAACAAAATTAGCATTTTATTTCGCCATTTTATTTAAATGGATGGGATCATCATAATCGTAAGTTAATCGTAATTGTACGAACCATAATCATAATGATACTGATACAATAAACTAACTAATTGTAATTATGAATCTGAATGGCGATTTGTTATGTCATCACATCACATCAGTTTACTTAAATAATGTCAAAAAATTAAAATAAATAGGTAAAACGGAAGAGGCTTATCACTCTCATCTCATCTCATTATAATTTGATAAAAGGTCTTTTATCCACTTTTCTACAAATCAAAATAAAATGGCCATTTTTTTCCTTTTCTTGCAATTGCAATCAAATAAATATCACAGAAGATTTTTAACAAGTTCTAAGCTGAATTTTTTCTTGTTAAATACTTAAAAGATTTACAACGATAACTTTAACAAGCGTAACAGTAACATAACGTAACAAGCACAGATCGTTTATCTTTGTCAACTGACACAAAAAATTGTTTTTACAAATTAAACGGACAAAAAGGCATTTTTCTCAATGTTTTCAATTTTATCTTCTTTTATTTAACAAACTTTGCTCAGTTCAGTTAGATTATTAGATAATAGTTACAAGTTACGAGATTCAAGATTTCAAATCAAATGACACTCACAGATTCACTTCTGGCCAAACATTGCCAATTGCCAAAAAATGATCGTTTCAAAAAACCTTATCATCATTAAGAAAATAATCATCGTTTTCTTTGACTTTCAGAGTTAAAGAGTTCAAAAGAAGATGCATTAGTTTAAAAGTTTACAACAACAAAATAACATGAGTATGTAATAACAATAACAATACCAAATCATTGGTTTGCAATAATAATAATGGAAAATGCTGTAATGTTCAAGTTTATTTAAGTGTAAATCGTGAAATTAGAAATTACCCAGTTTTTTTGTGTCATTGTTAAGAAAACTGTAAACATCTTATCATCATTAGATTAGACTCGTAGATTATTAACTATTGTAACTAACAAATATAAACATGTGTTAGATTAGTTCAGTTAGGCACATACAATGTACAATGTTACGTTTAGTATGTAATGAAATGAACGCGTGTGCCAAAAATGTGTCTCTAATATTTTTTGTTAGAAAAAAAATGACAGCTCACGACAAATGACAACCATAATATAATATTAACAAAGATTTTTTTGGTGGACGTGGACCGTCACATCACATCACAATCAGAGAAAAATCGTTAAAATGAATTATGCGTGAAGATACTTCATTAAACTCTAAACGCTCTAACCGTTACATGCCACAATAAGGAGAAAAATGGTGTAAATAGTAAAATTTAAATAATACTAAATTCAAGATAATCTCTAGCTAGATATTAAATCAAATTCTTAAGAGACTTTTAGCAGGAAATTCGGAATCTTTTGTCTGTCGATCAGAGTTTTGTTTGTAAAATGTTTTGCATGGATCTCATCTTTCCCCAAGCCAATAAATTACAGAGCAATTTAAGCTTTTAATTAGCTTGGAAACAAAAGGTTATCAAAACAGATAATCCTGAATATTCCTGAATCCATGCAAATTGCACCTGTGATTTTTGAACAGCTTCAAAATTGAGTTTTTTAATTTTCATAACTTCTCTGACCGTTAAACTCAATTACACAATTACTGCTGACGAAAGAATTCACTTTTGTATATTTTGTATCTTACTTAATTGACACAAACTCGTTTCAAATTTAAAATGCCAAAACGTAAAAACACTTCAAAAGAATCAACACAGTTCAAGAAGCCCAAGATGTCCAAGGAGGAAGAGCCGCTTTGGAAGTCCTGGGAGTTGAATCTCCGTGAACCTAAGGTTGGTAAGGTCAAGTGGGACACTCTAGATCACAAAGGACCCCTTTTTGCACCTCCGTATAAGAGACTACCGAAATCGGTGAAATTCCGGTATGAAGGGGAACCGGTAAAGTTGAGCAAGGACGCAGAAGAAATTGCGGGATTCTACTCGAGGTTCATCGGGCAAAAAAACACAAAAAACAAGAAGTTTAAAGCCAACTTTTTCAAGGTAATGTGGGCGGTGGGCGTAATTAGTGTGTGAGTGAATGAATCAATGACAAATCTTGCTGATTCTTCTTCTTCTAACAGGACTGGCGTCACTCGATGACCCCCAAGGAGCGTGCTCGGATAACGGACCTGAACCAATGTGACTTCAGTGAGATCAAAGAGTACTACGAGCGACAGTCTGAGGAGAGTAAATTGATGAGCAAGAAAAAGAAGTTGAAGATCAAGAAGGAGAAAGACAAGCTCAACAAAAAGCACGGGATCGCGACCATCGACGGACGCAAGGAGAAGATCGGCAACTTTAGAATAGAACCTCCGGGTTTGTTCGTGGGGAGAGGTGACCATCCGAAGATTGGAAAGGTCAAGAAGAGAGTTGAGCCCGAGGATGTTATCATTAACTGCAGCAAAAGCAACAGGCCACGGCCACCGAAGGGGAGGAAGTGGAAGAAAGTGATAGATGATAAAACCGTCTCTTGGCTGGCTTGTTGGATGGACCCCCTGCAGGTGGGTGATAAGCGATGGGCGAAATTAAAATTAAAATCTTAATTAATTAATTTTCTCACTTCCCCCCCTTCTCATTATAGGGCAAACTAAAGTACATAATGCTGAGCCCGACGTCCAATCTAAAGGGCAAGATGGACTGGAGGAAGTACCACCTGGCCAGTGAGTTATCCAAGCACATTGATAAGATTCGCGACAACTACCGCAAGGACTTTAAGAGCGAGGACATGCAAATCCGTCAGAGAGCCGTAGCCTTGTATTTTATAGACAAACTCGCTCTGAGAGCCGGTAACGAGAAAGACAAGGACCAAGCGGACACCGTCGGATGCTGCTCACTCCGCTACGAGCATATAAAACTTATCGATAAGAAAGACAGGAAAGAGAACATCGTCGCGTTTGATTTCCTGGGGAAAGACTCGATCCAGTATAAAAGAGAAGTCCCGGTAGAGAAACCAGTCTACGATAACCTCAAAGATTTCATGAAGAACAAAAAGAAGGGGAACTCCCTCTTTGATAAGCTCAACCCGGCAGTGTTGAACAAGCACCTGAGCGAGTTGATGGACGGCCTGACAGTAAAGGTGTTCCGAACGTACAACGCCTCCCACACATTTCAGCAGAAGCTCGACGAGCTGACGCCAGCCGACGGCACAGTAGCTGAAAAGATGTTGGCTTACAACAGGGCGAACCGCGAAGTCGCTATCCTCTGCAATCATCAACGCGCGGTCCCGAAAACGCACAAAAAGACGCTGAAGAATCTCGCCAAGAAAATCAAAGCCAAAAAGGGGGCGATCAAGAAGGTCGAGAAGGAACTCAGGGAGGCCAAGAAGGGGACGACGGGACACGAGAAGAAGAGCGCGCAGCTGAAGCGTTTCAAAGAGCAGCTACAGAATCTCGAGACAAACCTTACCGATAAGGAGGAGGGTAAAGAAATCGCCCTAGGGACCTCCAAACTTAACTACCTCGATCCGAGGATATCCATTGCCTGGTGCAACAAATACAAAGTCCAGATCGACAAGATTTATAACAAGACGCAGCAAGAAAAATTTCGGTGGGCTATGACAAACGACAAGGACTACCGATTCGGCTAGCACAGAAATTACAATTAATGAAATTGATTAGATAATTAAAGACATTTTTGTGTCCACCTTCACTCAACCAACGAAAAGATTTTTTGAATGAAATTTTCCAACTTTCTTTACTCACTTTTCTCATGATAACTCAACTGATGCGTCTCATCTCGTTTCATCTCATTCCATCCCTCCCTTCACAATTTAAAATAGTGTCAGTCAGTCAGTCAGTAAAACTAAGCCAAAATTTTATTTTCCATTGATAAATGTGCAGTGAATCAGAATTCCTGATGAAAATATTTACGATGCAAATCTAATATAGGTTCATCAATCGGTGATGATGATGATGATAAGTTTATCCACGCCTGTCTCATTTTCGTCTTTAGTAAGGTTTTTGAATTTCAGTTTCAATTTCAATTGAGTTCAACTTTGAAAAGACGGACTCGATCACCAACTTTCGAGACGAAAGCGAAACGCTTGACTTTTCTCGATTCAATCAATGAATCAAAATAAAAATCAAGTGAAGATGAAGATGAGGGCGATGATGATTACGATGCGATGGATGGAGTTTATTGACAAAATCTATCACATCACATCACATCCACCACAATCAGTACAATACCATCACCTAACTCTTTTCTATCAATAAAATTCTTCTTTGCTTGAAATGAAATATCTGAAGACTTCACGCTTGAAAAGTTATCTAGGCAGGAAAAGCGAAAATCTTTCTTTAAAGACCAATCATCAAGCCAAATTGAAACATGCGTCTCTCACACTCGTCGTCGTCACTGACTGAGTGACTGACTAAAAG